>CAVLGW020000193.1:0-25000 GCA_963669155.1 Arbacia lixula
TAACCACAATCAGACCAATCTCATTGTGATAGATTCACATGAGGGGCACTGCTGTCTGGCTCGGATCAGAATAGCACTGCTTGTTACAGTCACAGTACTTTGCTGGCCAGGATAACCAAGACATCTGTTTGGAGTTCTTCCCATTCTTCAAACTATCATCATTAATGGTAAGATTTGTTTTCATTTTGCTTTAACTAAGACTTATTTTGTTCAAATAGCGTAATTTTCTTGTGACCATATTCATGAGGAAAATGAGAGCAGTATTGCTACTTTTCCAAGGTATTGCAAAGTAACTCTATATGGGGAATTCCATGTTTTACTCTTAAATGGAATCCTAATATCATAGAATTGTCTATTCTCATTTAATCACTCTAAATTTACCTTTGTGCAACCAACATTAGATTGGTACTCTAAACAAATACTTGAGCCATGAATAGTAAAATAGGAGTACAGTTTCCAATACTATAGGTTGAACAACATTAATTTTATATTCATAATAAATAAAATGCTAAAAGACAAGTACGCATCATTTCAAAAGTTATGTATATATATCCATGAGAATACCAAAATTATCACAGTGCTATAAATGCTAACATATCAGCATTAATTACATTCTTAAACATTCTGTATGATCGTGAAGCTGGCTTTTCACGAATACTATCCTGTTCAATCTTAGTTTGAGAATGTAAACATATTTTACAAAAAGATCTACATTTTGTGGTCATTTGTACACACAGATTTTAATAAATGATAATGCACATAATCCAATTCATTCTCGAGAAACGTTCAGTCTTGTGCATTCAGTTCAAAATGAATGACAAGATTTATGTTTTCCACAGATGCTGCCACAACGGTGTATCACTCTTCTCTTTCTTCTCCTCCTCTCTGTCATGGACATAGGATTAGCACGTAGAATCCAAGGTAATAAAACAGGAAAAGACATTTTTTATTTAGAGAAAATGAGAAGAAGAGGAGTTACAGATGGAAAGAGAGAGGGTGGTTACATGGGGGATACAGTACAAACACACATAGAAAGAGAGGAAGATAGAGAGGGGTAGAAAGAGAGAGCAAAGGGGGGGGGGCGGGGTGACACAGAGAGAGAAAAAGAAGGGTACGAAAGAGTAAGAGGGAGAGGCGAGAGAGATGGAGAGGCGAGAGAGATGGAGTGAGAATGAGAGACAGACAGTCAGACGAGAGTGCAAGCGAGGAAGATAGAGGGAAAGAGAGAGAGAGAGAGGGGGGGGATAGAGATAAGGAGAAATAGACAGGGAGAGAGACAGATAGAGAGAAAGAGAGACAGACAGACAGACAGACAGATAGAGAGAGTGAGGGAGATACAGAGAGAGATGGAGGTACAGGAGGAGGCAAACAACAACACCATATTTGCGTATAACAACAACAATACTCCTATGCCTTTTCATAGCAATGTTTATTTATCGTAATAAATGAACTTCTGCATAGTAAATATAAAGACTACCAATGTACTGTGATGAATTCAATATTTATTGTTGCATTATTTGGTTAAAGAATTGAATGTTTTGTGGAGAGAAATTGGATATAATCCTTGTTTTGCTGTTACTCTCTGTAGAATTAAGATGAATTGAATAATCTGAACCAAAGCACATTTTCATATCAGGATTATATAAGCAAAGAGAGTATAGTATAAGCAAAGAAAAACAGGACTTAGTATACAAATATGATATTTGTGAAAACATCATTTATAGAGGTCCCTTAGTAGCTTAATTTCCCTAACATGACCTTAACCATCAAATGAAGCTTGTTGGACTATGAGTAAAGTAAAAAGATCTATATTGACTGTTGAATCTCCAAACAGAAGTCACATTCTTGACCGAGGAATGCGGCCCCTCTATCCTGGACTGTCGACCAAACAACATCGAAATCCACGATGTAATCTACGGTGTCGTGGAACCCGAAACGCACATGTGTTTTGGCTCCTCTGTTTGTGCACACTGCACTACTGCCGCCGCTCAGGTTGTGGTCGACGCCTGTGATGGTCATCCTGTTTGCTTCTTGGCAGCAAGGGATGCCATTTTTGGAGACCCATGTCCCGGCGCACTCAAGTATCTTGAGGTCAAATACACATGCAGTACTCACTACAGCTTTTTTTGGAATTAATGCCAGCTCCCGCAAAATTCATGCATAATCATTTTTATTTTTTTATTTATTATCAGACTGGCTTCTTTTATTTTTTTTCTACTGGCAGTAGACAGACCCTTGTTAGTGTTGATTTCATAGAGTGAAGATCACGTGCAAGTTTTTAAAGCAACAATCAGTGCAAATATCTTACAGTCGCAATTTCAAATCAGTCCTTTCTTCGCCAAAGAAACTCTTTTCACTCCAAGTGAAATAAATCTTGGCAAAAGCCCTGCTGGTCAATTCTGTTCCTACTCTGACAAAAGGAAGCAAGTGACAAATCATTCAAATCTGGGTTATTGGTATTCTTAGATTGTACCCAGCATTCCCTACATACGGCCAAAATCTAGATACGAAATATTCATCTTGCTGCGAGATATTCAATCTAACATGATGTGGTGTTGCACTAATACCAATGCAAGTGACAGACGCATTTTGCTCATTTACAAGAAAAGTCTCTTTTTTTAGTTGCTTCCTTTTGTCAGAGTAGGGCAGAATACATAGTCTGTGTCTCTCAGTAGTTCACATAGAAATATTTCAAGACAGATTTTTGATTCGCTAACCAGAGAAGAAGAGTTTAGCTTCAAGTAGTTAACTGTCATTAGCACTTGAAATTGGTGTATGTGCTTAAGTAAATTTCTGATCAGTTAGTTTTTTTTTTTGTGGTTTCAGTGAACATGTTGAATTTCTGATGTATGGCAGATTTTGCATGCTTTGAAATTTATGGGGTGGGTTTCGCAAAATGGTGACAACTCCAAAACCAGTGCTTATTTAGAAGGTGCCATTATACTAAAAACAAAGGAATATGCATTCATGATCAAATGCAAAACATGCCACAACGGTCTCCCATGCATGGGTAAACCTATCCTGACATGCATTAATCAGGCATGCTTGGATCTCGGATAGCACCTACATGTACTGAGTTAGCACTGGGTTTAGAATTGGTCATTGTTTCTGGAAACGCAACCCTGGGTACTATAGGCAAAGACCACTCAAGGGATACAAGAAGCATGGCCTTTATAAGAAGGTGGTCTTTCTGTACAGGTTACTTTAATTCAGGTTTCAATGAGAATAAATCTTAATGATTTCTCTGCCAGATTTCGTACTGCCCAACGTGAATTGTGTGTATTACCAGTGCAAACATGCCTTAAAGATTGTCCGTCCCTTTGGCAAGCTTAAAATTTGAAATCGTCTATCACAATCTTAAATTGAAGAAAGTGTGATTCAAGACCATTTCTAAGAATATAGCATGATGAAGCTTTCTGTGTATGTAAAAATTTCAAACTGTCTTTTTTCGTACTACAAAAAAAGTATTAGTCTTTGTTAGAGTATCTATGTGGTTATTATGCATGTGTGAAATCCTAATTTTATGAGTAATTTCCAAACTTTGGAGATGATTCTTCTATAGAACAATTTTTTTCATAATGCGTTTTATAATTTAATACACAGATCGATCAATAAAGCAGATATTTCAACACAAACTGCTAAGAGCCTGAGGTAAAGACTATTAATCAGACGTTGTTTATGTGCATTATTTGAATTTTACACTACGTATCAGTTTCAAATTATGAATATACAGCTTGCTAACACTTCTCTATATGTTTTGCCAATGTTTCGATGGTTTTGTGATGATCTGAAAAAGGGATGGGCTGTCTTTAATGGCGCATAAAGAGTGAAGGGAAGCAAGGAATGTGGTCTATATATCCAGGTGGTCACTAAGGCAGGTTTCACTAAAGTGAAAGTACTCACATCGCCTGAGAGATGGTTCTTGTGTTCTCTGCAGTCAGGCAGCGTCACAAAGAACTTGATGTCAGTCTTGATGGTCTCCGGGCGCTTGAGCCGGTCCTGGTTGAATCGTTTGCATGACATCCGCTTCCTGTGGGGCGTGGCTTCGGTCACCTATGGCAACAATGACAAAATACAATCAATCCTCTCTATAAAGACTAACCCAAGAGAATCCCCCCCCCAAAAAAAAAAAAAAAAATGGTATTTATAGACACCTAGTCTTTGTAGATGGGTGTGATTGCAAGCAAACTGCTCTGCAGGGATTCAAGTTAAGAAGTCTTTATTGTAGTCATTGTACATGAATTTTTTAGCTCTGAAAGCTTCGTAAGATCTTCTCCATATATACAGTAGGTTGATCATATGTGTTTCTATGTATGTAGGAATTTAAGAACAATAAAATTCTAGACAACGATTGTTTTTGTTACGCAGTGAAATTGTGTACATCATGGTGGAATATCCATTTGTGAGGATAGGGGTCTCATCGTCTAAATACCTTCAAGCACATTTGTGTCAATCACAAAAACATATTTTCATAAAGAATGAAATTGTAAAAATTCTGTCAGAGCCTTAGAATGAAAAATATGTAGCGTTAGAAGTAATTTATCATACAATTACACCATCAATCAAATTGTCAAATTATTTCTTAGCGTGTAATTCAAAAGTCAAGATCTGCAGAAGCTGTCATAAAAACCTCTTTTCAATATTGTTGTTTTTTCAATCAATTATTGTCACATATCAAATTCTAATAAAATAAATATGTGATTGTTCGAACTGATTCTTTTTGTGTACGATCATTTTTTTTCTCACATATTATATCAAATTCAAATGAAATATAAAGTTTTTCAATCAACAACGGACATAGCACCTTGGGATAAGAAATCATTACCTGATAGTCTGGAAAGAAGGCTACCTTCTTGATAGAGATTGCCGCTGGACAGTTGACTTTCTTGGTTGCCTTTCTGATTGAAGAGTCTCTGTCCTTTGAGCCTTGATCTTTGGCCTACCAGTGAGAAGCCAGTAGCAAAAACACAAACAACTAGAGCAATGCAACAACATGCCGTCAAGAAATATGCCCCTGCTCCATGCTACCTTCATATTTTCCATCTACCGGGTATTTGAAATGCATATTGTATTTAAATTGTTTCTACATGTGTGAAATGCACCCAATTTCATTGAAAACAACAATATTGCATAGCTTTACAATTTGGTTTGATTTCATCATTGTCAATTCTAGTTTTTGTTAAATATACCTTATTTTGTAGATATTTTATTCCATTGCATCAATGTCAATTTTAGTGTTTTGGGTTTTTTTTTTTTTATAAAAGTAAATGTCTTGAAAATACACATCAAAATGTTACATAGAGGGAAATAATTGTAAACAAATAAACATTGTACAGTATAAGAATAATTTTTGTTGTTATTGTATTATTGCATAATATCACCTTGCTTAGGAGCGGTGTACTTATCATGCGTATTGTATTATTGCATAATATCACCTTGCTTAGGAGTGGTGTACTTATCATGCGTATTGTATTATTGCATAATATCACCTTGCTTAGGAGCGGTGTACTTATCATGCGTATTGTATTATTGCATAATATCACCTTGCTTAGGAGCGGTGTACATACTATGCGTATTGTATCATTGCATAATATCACCTTGCTTAGGAGCGGTGTACATACTATGCGTATTGTATCATTGCATAATATCACCTTGCTTAGGAGCGGTGTACATACTATGCGTATTGTATCATTGCATAATATCACCTTGCTTAGGAGTGGTGTACTTATCATGCGTATTGTATTATTGCATAATATCACCTTGCTTAGGAGCGGTGTACATACTATGCGTATTGTATCATTGCATAATATCACCTTGCTTAGGAGCGGTGTACATACTATGCGTATTGTATCATTGCATAATATCACCTTGCTTAGGAGTGGTGTACTTATCATGCGTATTGTATTATTGCATAATATCACCTTGCTTAGGAGCGGTGTACATACTATGCGTATTGTATCATTGCATAATATCACCTTGCTTAGGAGCGGTGTACTTATCATGCGTATTGTATCATTGCATAATATCACCTTGCTTAGGAGCGGTGTACATACTATGCGTATTGTATCATTGCATAATATCACCTTGCTTAGGAGCGGTGTACTTATCATGCGTATTGTATCATTGCATAATATGACCTTGCTTAGGAGCGGTGTACTTACCATGCGTATTGTATCATTGCATAATATGACCTTGCTTAGAAGCGGTGTACATACCATGCGTATTGTATTATTGCATCATATCACCTTGCTTAGGAGTGGTGTACTTATCATGCGTATTGTATTATTGCATAATATCACCTTGCTTAGGAGCGGTGTACTTATCATGCGTATTGTATTATTGCATAATATCACCTTGCTTAGGAGCGGTGTACATACTATGCGTATTGTATTATTGCATAATATCACCTTGCTTAGGAGCGGTGTACATACTATGCGTATTGTATCATTGCATAATATCACCTTGCTTAGGAGCGGTGTACATACTATGCGTATTGTATCATTGCATAATATCACCTTGCTTAGGAGTGGTGTACTTATCATGCGTATTGTATTATTGCATAATATCACCTTGCTTAGGAGCGGTGTACTTATCATGCGTATTGTATCATTGCATAATATCACCTTGCTTAGGAGCGGTGTACTTATCATGCGTATTGTATCATTGCATAATATCACCTTGCTTAGGAGCGGTGTACTTACCATGCGTATTGTATCATTGCATAATATGACCTTGCTTAGAAGCGGTGTACATACCATGCGTATTGTATTATTGCATAATATCACCTTGCTTAGGAGCGGTGTACTTACTATGCGTATTGTATCATTGCATAATATCACCTTGCTTAGGAGCGGTGTACTTACCATACGTTTGAGTCTGGTCTGCTCTCTCTTGAGTCTCTTGAAGTTGATGTGGCGATCTTTCCCCTGGTGGCAGCAGAGCACTTTAGTCCCAATCACGATGGCCGGACCAAACGAAGATGGAACACCTTTCAGCGACCAGCGGAAGAGCTTTTTTCCATGCCAATCTTAACAAAAAGGGGGTCAAAGAAAAATTATCCATTCTGTGTCATCTCACATTGCAGATTATCGTTGTTGTAGATTGGAGCAATTTGCATAGATCAAAGGTCGAGGGCCAGGGATTGCCAGTATGATGCAATATTTGAAATCACCTTCCAAATTGAACAAGACAATTGCCAATTTCCTGAAAGAGACCTTGCCCAAGAAAAAACAGAAATTAAATAGAATGACACGGCAATTAATAAGATTATCATAAAGCAAGAAGGAACTCTTCATACGATTAAAAAAAAATAATCATTGTGATTTTGTACCATGTCAAATCCATTTAAACTTTGATCTGAGCCCTTCTTTCAAATCATTTCTTTTCCTCAGATACTTCATTTCGTAGACTCTAGCTACTGCCTGTTGAATGAACTCAAGCAGTGTTAATATTTTGTTCAAAATTAAGATCACACACTAGCTTGTACCATCTGTTCCAAACTTGGTGCTCTGGTGTTCGACAACAAACTTAGCGATGGTTGCCCTCTCATAGGATGAGACAATCCTAGCTGTCTCCTCCTGGGTGCTGGCTACGTACGTCTGACCTCCCTTCACCAAGATGAAGTCTGGTAGACGACACACCTCATCAGATGAAGGTGGGGACTCCATGGTGCTGATGGTGGGTGGGTGAGGGTGAACAGTGCATGAGGGCGCCCAGGCCCCTTCCTCTCAAGGCACTTTATCCACAGAAATCCGCTGTATATCAAATGTTGGAAAGACATCATGAACATTAGTTAACACTGAGTAGATCTACATGTAAGAATATTTTCTCTAACCTCATTCCACCTGGTCAAACTTATCATTATAGTGAAGGAATTACTTCCATGAATGTCATGTAACAGCAAAAGTTGCTAACAAATGTATGTTCTTAATGGATAATCAGTTCATTCAAACTTTGACTTGATTGAGTTTGAGAATTCCAACCCCTCTGCATATTAGCAATCAATCAATCTTTCCCCTCCGCGAAGTAAATAGGCGCACATTTCAGAGCTGCAATGCTTGTAGACATCCATTTACATACATTCAAAATGGTATTCCCTAAAATATAATCAATTTTTTTAAAGATTTGATGGTGATTTTGATCAAAATTTGTGAGTCTTGGAGTTCCTATCTCAATTAAACACAGAATTCCATGAAAATATGCAGTGATCTAATACTTTTCTGAAGTATGTAGAAAATCATAAAGCTCAATAAACCTTGATCTTTTCAATTGACTACAATTCACCAACGGACATGCAATCAAATTATGCAAACTTCAATCTACTAACTCTTCTGACACCATGCATGGTTGTTGAGCTGACACACCCATAGCAAAAGCAGAGAGGATCAAATGTGGAATGATGTAAACACAGTTTGAACCTTCCCATAGGAATAGCCTGGTCTGTGGTCACACTGTGTAGTATTATGGAAGTCCCTGCATTTGTGCAATAATATTAAAGACAGGTCAATTTGTTTCGCCATTGTCGTGAAAACGTCAGTGGGATCACCGTGAAACCATCAGCATGATCGTTGTAACATTTATGACAGCATCTTTATTGGAATATGTGAACAAATAACAATATAGACCCTGACTGTATGGATTTGAAGTATTGTTTTGGAAGCTGAGACAGTGAGAGAAGGACAAAGTCTTCAAATCGTAACTGGTTACAAAAATGGTAAGCTGTCCTTCTATTTGTTTAGATTTGAGTTAGATTCTAGACTTAAATAAGCAACCATGAAAATGGGTTAGCCTAAAGTTTGGTGTTTAAAAGCAGTAATTTTTCGATAAAATCACTATAAATCGATATTGTTTTTGCATCCATTCATTCAGATCGAATTCACAAGGTAAATGCTACGGGAAATTACGTGTATGGGACTGATCTAGACTTGGTCATTGAAAAGGAAAACAAACTACAACAGACAGTATGCTTCATATTAGTTCGTTACTTTAACTTAATAGAGATGATTTATATCAATTCCGTTTTACTTACACATTCATCCAGAATTCTCAAGTAAAAGCGGCAAATTCAGCTCCCTTGTCTTGAAAGATATAAAAGTGTGAGCCGGGCACGGTTTACGCGTCAGATGAGCGACTTGAAGAGAGGCAACGCACCACACATCCACTTCCAGAGAACTTACAAGCTGTCCTACTGAGGATCACTGAACTAAAAGGGTTCTTTTTAGTTCAGTGCTGAGGATGTACATGTATTTTACATAAATGAGTACGGTTTGTTGAGAAACACTTTCAGCAGAACTAATCATGCTAATGATGACAACGAGAAATTCTCATTCACCTTATTCATCTCCGGTGTGTATCTATATTCTCTGTTTCCTCTCTTTCTTCTTTTTTTCCTTATTTTCTTTCTTCGTCTTCTAATTTTTTTATTCTTTCTTTTTCTTATTTTTCTTCTTCCTCCTCTTTTTCTATTCCTTTTCTCCTTTTCCTCTTTCTTCTTCCTCTTTTTCTTCCTTTTCTTCTTCCTCTTTTTCTTCATTTTCTTCTCCCTCCCCTTGTTCTAAGCACAACAAATAAGGAAGCCCCCCCCCCCCTAAGTAAAACATTTTATTGATGAGGCTACATAACTTGGCAGAATTGTTACTTTACTTATTGACTAACTTCTGTGTGAACATTACATTAATCCACTTAGGCCTATATACTCATCATGAGTGATCACACATTGGGGAAAAAATGTCACTTTTCAAAAGTCACAAGGGTAATGTTGGGATTCTGTCGTATAAATTTTTATTGAATCATTTCTGGTGCATAATTTATTTCCTTTCATTAATTGCTTATCATCCATCTCTCGACGCACAAACACCTATCCTGACACCCATTGTTCTGGTTCAGTGAGCACCATTTAAAAATAACTCGTCCTTCCTGAGTTTGAAACTTAAAAAAAACTTTATTTTTGTGTAAAAATAAAACTCTGGATATTTTGAAAAGATGTAGCATGACATGTCATGTGAACATAAGAGGTCATTTTTGTGTCATGGTTCGGTGAATACACTTTAAAAATCGCACAAGAAATGCCAAAATGTACTGTTAAAACGGCATAATTCAAATTTTTGCATGTAGCGTTTGCTCACTCATGCATGACTAGACCGATCAACATAATTTTCCCATGAGAGTTAGCCAGTAAATATAGCAACACTCCTGCCAAATTATTCTGGTTAAAAAGTTATGCGGGTGAGAAAATGTGGGGACTTACTTTTTTCTTGTGTTTTTCTTATTGTCTTTCTTCTTCCTCTTTTTCTCCTTCCTCTCCTCACCACTTTTCTTCTTCTTCTTCTTCTTCTTCTTCTTCTTCTTCTTCTTCTTCTTCTTCTTCTTCTTCTTCTTCTTCTTCTTCTTCTTCTTCTTCTTCTTCTTCTTCTTCTTCTTCTTTTTCTTCTTCTTCTTCTCCGTCTTATTCTTCTTAATCTCTTTGATCTATTTTTCTTCCCTCTTCTCATTGTTAAAATTTTCTCCCTCTAATCATACTCTTGTTCTTCGCTTTCTCATTGTTCAGTTCAGTTTCGTTTATTTTCCATATTGAAACAACATGACATATATACAAACAAATACAAAATTACAGAATCATATGGAAGAACCCTAAAAGGAAGCATGACTTATTTTATGGAACCGTGTATCACAGTAAAACTGCAATTGGCAGCAACCATACAATTTATTAATAATTAGAGAAAAGAATAAAACACGCCTACACCCAAACGCACACGTGCACTCAGACTTAAATATACCTGTACATAAGAAAAGGGGTAACAGAGAGAGAGAGAGAGAGAGAGAGAGAGAGAGAGAGAGAGAGAGAGAGAGAGAGAGAAAGAGATGAGAGACAGACAGACAGACAGGTGATAGAGAAAGGGTGATGTATAACAATGTTATTGAAAGGAAGTAACACAAAACATAAGAAAGGTTCTACTAGAAAGGTTCTACTCAGTACACAGCAGTTATTTGAACAAATAAGACTCTTTGCACAATAATTTAGATCTCGATAGAGTTGAGCTTGAAGTAACACTGTCATCTTAACTCTCTCATTACCATCGTCGTGTGTAGATGTGTAGTATACCAATATGGGTTTAAAGGTCCGCTAATGAAAGAGTTAAACACCTCCACTCATGGACACCTTGGTAATATAAAGAATGTTGGGCTAACAATGTGCGTACAGAAAGGATGGTAAATTTTAGATTTGTGCCTAGATGCATAAGAATGGAAAAGGGATTTCGTTTTAAACATGTTATGGAATGTTGATGGTCGAGATTGTCTATGGAATTCAAACATAAATATAAGGTTATAATTCAGTCTAAAGAGGTCATAAACAGGTACCGTTCTCATATCCTGATACAAAGGAGGACTTGAATCATTAAAGGGATAGTTCAGCCGGAAGATAAGTTGGTTTCAGTACAAGCAAAAAATGAAAAAAAAAAGAAACATTATTAGTGAAGGTTTGACGAAAATCCGTCAAAGGATGTACTTTTGAAATTTCAATTTTATGACGTCACGTGCGAGGTGCTCTCCCATAATGTAAATCCATAAATTGCTATTTTTCTACTTTTTTTTTTTTACAGCGGAATGATTTTTTTTATACAGGAGTGTGTGTAAAAACGTATTGTACAATAATGCACAGGTAAAAGGATGCATATGTTTTTGTTAAAACGCACATTTTAAAAAAAAATGTACACAACACAATGGGAAAGCACCTCGCACGTGACGTTACAAAATCAGAACTTTAAACAATCGGAACTTTCTTATCCTTTGATGTTGTGACGTCACGTGCGAGGTGCTCTCCCATGCATATGTTGTTGTCAATTTTGTTGGCAAATGTCAATTTCCTCAAAAGGATATTTACCTTTGCACCTGTCCGATTGATATATCATTATAGACACGTGCTTTTACACATATATCGCTATGAAAAGGATGTATTACTTCATCAAAAAGTATTAACAAGGCAATTCATGGAAACAGTAGTACACAGTATATTATGTGAGAGCACCTCGGCGTGATGTCACAAAATCAAAACTTAAAAATCAAATAAGAGTTCTTTTCCTTTGACCGATTTTCGTCAAACCTTCACTAATACGTTCCTTTCACGCGTCTCCTCTTATTGAAACAAAAATCATTTCAGGTAAACTATATTTTTTAGAACATTAGAAGAGCATATGCAATAGTTAAAATATAAGAAAAACAACAATGGTCCAAGGACAGAGCATTGGGAAACCACACTATGTAAATAACTTGACATTCTACCATCGACCATCACATAGCCTACCTTTCTCTCTAACAAACAACTCTTAAACCAATTAAGTGACAAAACCTAATTGTACATAAGAAAATGAAAAAAAAAACCAATGAATACATTTATTGACTTCAGTGGCTAAGACATCATCTGGCATGGTTTGACATCATAAGAATGGAACAAAGACTGATAACTTCCTTTGGTGACGAAGGACTCAAAAATCAAGAGAATAAACGTGGAGGCGAAAAACATTATTTAAATGATTTAGAAGATTCAGACACAGGAGCTGAATTGTTCTTCGCCGCATCAATAAAAAAGGAACTACAGGCATGACAGGCCTCAACTTTTTTTTCTCTTGAAGAGCGTAAAATAAAACATTTTATGTGGTAAAAACATTGAAGTTTTTTCCCCAAACAAAAAATTGATCTTCCGTCAACTTTTTATCATTTCCCCTTTCACAAAGATAAGTAATTCATAATAATAATCTGCTTTGGACACTCTAAAAGTAATAAACTTCTTCTTATGAATGTTTTCTCTTTTCTTCTGTTTGTGTTATATATATGAACAGAGGTTTTACACAGTCTTTGTTTAATACTAAAATTATCGTAAAATACCATTGGTAAACCAGGGTTTTATTTTTCCTTTGGTATTTACATTCATGTGTGGTACTTACAGGAACACACTCACCATATAATCTCAGGTATACCATTCCTACCATGTCATACCATTCTTTACAGCACTTTTGTAATATACTTTGTGCCAATCAGTTTACAATAGTTTTACCTTAAATTTGGATATATTGACATCAACTAATCTTTTCTTACAATCGTCAGGTGTATCATTGCTAGATACATGTATATCAAAATTATTATTCTTTCTGTTGCAAAGATGAAAAATTGGAAATGGTCTGAGAGATCTTCTTTTCCGTAATCTTTTCCTTCTCTCCTAACTAATTCCATTTCTTGCTCTTCACATTCTTCTTCTTAATCTCCTCCTTAATATCTTTTTAGAATTCACTTGTCTATTTCTTTAAAAAAAAAATAGAAGTAAAGAGTAACGTTGACATATTCTTCCTGCTAATGCTGCAGATATACTACTACTGCTACTACTACTACTACTACTACTACTACTACTACTACTACTACTACTACTACTAATACTACTACTACTACTACTACTACTACTACTACTACTACTACTACTACTACTAATACTAATACTACTACTACTACTACTACTACTACTACTACTACTACTACTACTACTACTACTTCTGCTGCTTCTTACAAATAATAATTCTATAATATAGACAAAAATAACATCGATAATTATATTAATAGAGCAGTAATCATTCTGGCGCACAATGGGTTAAATTATGTGCAGTTGTTCACAAGCTGTAGGGCACCAGCTCGATCCAGCTCGGTCAGAATCCGGTATTCATTTGGCATGTGGTGGACATTAGTGGTGTAGTTCATCTGCTTCGTCATGTTTGTGTCGAAGTAATGGTTAAAGAGTGATGTGTCGTGGGGCCCGCGGTTGAAGGGGTAGAAACCGAAGAGGGAAATCCGCTGGCAGAGCTGGGTCGCCACAGCGTAAAGTATGAACCCCGTCGATGGGTTGTGAAGATGCCAGACACTAAAAAGGGTGGGATGAATTGGAAAAATGAATTGAAATTTAAATGAAAATAGTTTGTTAATAACTGTCATACTACATTTCAATATCCTTTTCATCTATAAATGTACTCCTACCACTACTACTACTACTACTACTACTACTACTACTACTGCTACTACTACTGTTACTACTACTACTACTACTACTACTACTACTGCTACTACTACTATTACTATTACCACTACTATTTCTACTACTTCTACTACTACTACTTCTGTTACTACTACTACTACTACTACTACCACTACTACTACTACTACTACTACTACTACTACTACTACTACTACTTCTACTAGTACTACTGCTACTACTACTACTACTACTACTACTACTACTACTACTACTACTACTGTTACTACTACTGTTACTACTACTACTACTACTACTACTGCTACTACTACTATTACTATTACCACTACTACTTCTACTACTTCTACTACTACTACTTCTGTTACTACTACTACTACTACTACTACTACTACTACTACTACTTCTACTACTACTACTGCTACTACTACTACTACTACTACTACTACTACTACTACTACTATTACTACTACTACTACTGTTACTACTACTGTTACTACTACTACTACTACTACTACTGCTACTACTACTATTACTATTACCACTACTACTTCTACTACTTCTACTACTACTACTTCTGTTACTACTACTACTACTACTACTACTACTACTACTACTACTACTACTTCTACTACTACTACATCAGAAAGTGAAAGGATTTTCACCTTTTTTGTTGACACCTTATAGTATAAAGACAGCCCAAGCATGTCAAGGGAGACGATTCTGTACTACTCTGTATCATCACTAAAAGAACAAGAACAAAAGGGTCGAATCTTATCATAGCTTTCGGTACTATACTACTACTACTACTACTACTTCTACTACTACTACTACTACTACTACTACTACTACTACTACTACTACTACTACTACTTCTACTACTAACACTACTACTTCTACTACTACTATTATTACTACTACTACTACTACTACTACTACTACTACTACTACTATTACTACTACTACCTACTACTACCTACTACTACTACTACTGTTGAAACCCGAGTTCGCAGGATATTTCCATGTACATATTTAAACTACTACTACCACCACTATTACTACTACTACGTACTACTACTACTACTACTACAACTACTACTATACTCCAACTACTACTGCTACTACTACTATCACTACTATTACTGTACTGTTACTACTACTGCTACTACTGCTGTTACTACCTCCACTTTACTACTTCTGCTACTGATAGGTGTTTAAAAAATCTTTTGACACTTTTGAAAAATGATGAAAGGTAAATAATGACTCAAATCAAGCTGAACTTGACACATGAAAAAGTGAAAGGATGTCAGTTTTTCTCGAAGCAACTTTCGGATATTTCATCAATGATTATTTTTGTAATTATCCTCGGAATATTTAATGAGAATTTCACAAATTTTCACCTCAATATGTGCGTGTATCAGATCATTATTCAAACTTGTCAAAAGTTGAAGCCTAAGTTAAATTGAGATGGCGTCGACATAATGTTGTGCGTGTGGGTACCTGCTTACAGGTTTGGCTCCTAGAGTAGGGCTGAAGGCAAAGGTCATGTTGATGTTGTGATGCGATCTGAGTACCGACAACATGCGTTTCACAGCAGCAGTATAACGAGTTCGCTTTGTAAACCAGATGACAGAATTATTCAATTGACGAAGTCTTTGAAAGAGACCGTCACATTCACCGCGTGTCGTAGGTCTCTCACGTATGAGCTTGGCGCGTTCTGCTGGAGAGCTGGTATTGGTGCAAACGATAAGCGTCTCGATTTGTTGCATGTTGGTTGTGACCAAATCGACCTTAGACCCGACGTCGGCCGCGAACACTCCCCCAGGTGGCGCTAGATTCATCCTCACAACAAATGAGAACTGATCGATGACATCGCCGCAGCCACTACCCAAAAGGATGCCGCCGTTGCCTACCAACGCACAATCGCTTTGGGTTGGGATGGCACGTGTTTGGTTGAGAGTGCGTAACTCGTTGCTATGCATTTCGAAGCGGATGTCTTCGGAGGGCGTGTCTCGGGAGAAGATTTGGACTATCTCCCACTGCTCAATGTGCCTTGACACAGCTTGTCTGAAATTATATTTAAAAAACCACATGAATAAATGGCCAAGATATGGCTGAAGACCGATGTGCGCAAAATGCTGGTTTAGCAAATAGCACAGCTTCAGTTTGGAGAGCTATAACAATGATAACTATATGTCATGAAAGGAAACATACCTGACCTATTCATATGCAGTTTTTCAAAACATTTCAGCTCATTTGTGAGAATGATTTGTGACATATGAACCAACGCGTAGTTGAATACAGTTGAAATTGTTCGGATTTTTTTTAAATCAAAGTTTTGCCCACCAAAATTATAAAAAAATACCCCAAATTTCAATAAGTTTGGCACCATCTGGTGCAGAATTACTAGCCTTAATAGGATACCTTGTGTGAAGAACAAAATACATGTATTTCATTCCAATTGTGAATGGCGGCATTTTTTTAAAAATAAAAAAAATGCAATTTATGTAATCATATTGCATATGGGAGAGCACATCGCACGGGAAGTCACAAAATTGAAATTTCATAAGATTAAAACTTTCTCATCCTTTGACGGATTTTCGTCACACCTTCACTAATATGTTTCTGCTTTTATTGAAACCAACTTATCTTCAGGATGAACTATCCCTTTAACTTAGAAGTAGTATTATATCCATTCCTTGGCATTATGTAGACTATAAGGTTTAATAAAAAATACAGAGAGAGAAGGAGAGAGAGAGAGAGAGAGAGAGAGAGAGAGAGAGAGAGAGGGGGGGAGGGAGAGCATGGGGGAGGGGGGAGAGAAAAGAAATTTATGCAAATATTTCCTGCTCGATGTAAAGCTATAGCGCGTAAACAATAACCTTCCACAAACTGGCAAAAAAAGGTCAGATATGCTCCACACTCTATATCATTCAAGCAAATTTTGCACGAGTAATACACACCATTTCCGTAGAGCGGCATGGAGTCTGACAGAGAAGGAGTTAACAAACAAACAATTGCGTGGACATGCAGGTCTTGAGTTTCTATTGCGGGACAAAGTGGATTTCACATTGAGGCTTAGTGGCTGGTAAATGTAGCATAACTTTTTCTGTTGTACATTCTGCAAAAATTGTGCTGTCCGTTTTGCCTGCTTGTATTCCAAGTCAATTTCGTAAACGTGTATGTGCCATATACGTATTTCTTGCACACGCCTTAGTACATCAAGGAGCAGTTTATCTGACACATATTTATAGTTTTAACCCTACTCTGACTAGGCTTTTTGAGAGCAGGTTTTGACTGAAGGGGGGGGGGGTCAAAAAATGACGCCCACCCCTAATGTCTCGGCCACGGAAGATTGTATCGATGCGAAATTTTGCATGCAGATGAAGGAACATGTTGAGAACGCGGCTTCATATTTGAGATTACCGATACATTACTATGAATTCTTTTACTTAACAAAATATATTTTCTCTATTTGTGTGATTTGTTTGCTTCAGATATGTATGTATTGATTGTTTTACTACCATCATCACCTTCATTGACAAGAATACATGAAACTAATTAACATGACATTTCTATTGACAATTCCATTATATGGTTAAAATTTTAAAACTGTCAGAGATGGTTTATAACTAATGTTAAAGACAGATATAGCACATTATGCTAGTCGAGCCTGACTCGCATTTTATTACAAATCCGTTAAGAAAAAAAAAGAACACTATAGAGAGAAATAGCTTCACACATGCGTTGTATATACGTTTTAATTAAGTCTTTATAAAAAATGATTTTATCATATAAGTTTACAAAAAATAAGTTGCATTTCGATCTATTTACATGAAGGTAACCAAGTGGATACTAACAGATGAAATATAATTAACTACGTGTTTTTTATGATTGAAATGATAAAACAAAGTAAATTTTACATGGAAGTTCATTCATCATAATGAATCGTAATTATAGAGAATACAAAACAACCATTTAATTTTCGCTCAATAACATATATTTGCTCCTAAAGTGTGTGTGATTGTGTTCCAAAAACTACAGACAATTTCCCCTGCATTGTTTTGAAAAGCGGGAAACAAAGTTGTTGGCCTTCTTTTTGTCGCGTTGAATAATTATGTTGTATAATACTACAGTAATCCTTAAAGGCAAAGTTCACCCATGAAATTGTGTTTGTTTCAATAAAAGCAGAAATATGAAAGAAACATATTCGTGAAGTTTTGACGGAAATCCGTAAAAGGATAAGAAAGTTATGATTTTTTTTGAAATTTCAAATTTGTGACGTACGTGCGAGGTGCTCTCTCACATGTTGTGTGCTGTGTGACCTCACCCCTCCCTCACCCCCCCCCCCCCCTCCCCCATTCCACGTAAGAATAGAGGTACAGACGAGGTAGCCCAGGGTCATGGAACTCGGCAGGAACGAGCCGTTTACCCTCACGATAATGTATATAAAATCTCACAGTCATAGCATCATAAACCTTCTCAGGAAAGGTGAAAAACTATCATTGTTTTCTTTTAAGACAGGTGCCACACTCCCTGTCAGTATATGCAATGCGTCGGGCAGCATGCCTTTCTCCCATTGAACGCTTGCACTGTGGAGCGGACCGGTTCTGACCATAGCGGACAGGGGTCTCCAGTCGGCAGGCATCAAGAACCGGAAGTATTCGGACGACCCGCCCGTAACCTCCTCAAAATCTAGCGATCGCTATGTTTTCAGTTTTAAGTTTTATTATTGAGAGGGAAGTTCTAGTACACTATCTTTTTCTATTTTCCTTGCTTTTTACTATTTTTCTTTGTTGATCTGCAAAAAGGGCTACTGATCTCATTTAGACAAACTATACCGAACGCTGTCAATGGCGCTTTGGTTGAACGATGAACGTAGAGGGCCGTTGCCTTGGATACCCGCAGGAGAGCCGCGACCTGAAGGGACAATTTGAAGTAAAGGGAAACGAGGAATACCTGATTAAAACACAAAAATTATTACAATTTTGAGAAACGATAAAGGTTAAGTTACTACTCGAATCAATTTGACATTTGAAACATCGTACAGTCAAAGGATGCCAAATGTTGTCGAAGCAGGTTTTGTTACATTTCATTGTCATTCTTGAAATAATACGTTGAACATTCAATGAGAATTCTACTTTTGGACCAATTTGGACCTAAAAAGTTGGGTGTATCACACAATTAATTCAGAAAACAACAATGAACATTGTGTATCACACCTGATACACATGAAGCATGGTTGATATGTGTGCCCAATAGTCATTGTTGTCTTCTGAATTCATCATCCAATACAATGGGCGGGAATAAAAATATTATGGAAAAAAGCACCCCCCCCCCAAAAAAAAAAAAAAAAAAAATATATAAAAAAAAAAAATCCATCACTACCACCCCCCCCCCACACACACACACACACACACACCTTCGGGGAGCGATTTCCGCCCATGTCCAATACACACAAATCTATAGATCCATATTTGTCCGTTAAGTGAAAATCACATTATATATTCCATGAAGTATTACAAAAATAATAATTCATGAAATGTCACAAAACATGCTTTTAAAGAATTTGACATCCCTTGACTTTATGATGTCTCAATTTCAGCTTGATTCGAGTAACAACTTATTTTCAATATTTTTTTTCAAAAGTGTAAAAGAACAACGTTTAAACTTCTTGTACAAATAGGTGCGTTACTGTAACGTCTTACAAGCGCTGGTAAATGAAACTGGACACTTCCCGATATTCCTGCTCATATAACGTTGAAGGCATGATGGAAATGTGATATGTATTGTTCAAATAAGCGCAGTATAAGTATATTACCATGTTTCAAAGCCATATGGGCATGAACAGTGTGGGCGTGTTTGAAATTCGCAGTTGTTGTCTGTCATACCCTTCTTTTGTTCCTATATGTCACTAACTTTGTCCCTCTCTTAGGTCTTTCTGCAAATGTGCCGTTTTCGTAATGAATTTACAACTTTCCTTTTAACTGCCTAGTGACGCGTTCACAGTTACCTGTATTTCGTGATTCAGTTCCAATAAACGGAACACACTCTAAGTCTATTTGTTGCTGCTACTCTGACACACCTCGGACAAGCTTTGGAGTTACCATTAGTAACGTATTGAGTGAAAGACGGAAATAAAATTTGCATACATCACGAAAATCGCAGACCGTTTTCGTAATGTATTCACCACTTTCCCTAAATGCGTAGTAACGCATTATTGCATTCACCTGTATCTATTCATTCAGAGATTCAATGGATGGAATTCATTTGAATCTATGCTACTCGGACAAACCTCGGACAAGCTTTGTGGTTCCCATTAGTAACGCATTGTTTGAACTACGTTAATAAAATTTGTATACATAACGAAAATGGTCCATTAACATGTCATGCGCATCGTCTTATTGGGTATCGTTTTAAAAAATATAAATATCTGTCATATTTGATGTCAGTTTCGATCAGCACAAATGATATCACAATCGTCACCCACATTGTACACACACCAGGAAGCGTGAAGCATTGTGGAAAATTAACCTTGATTTTAAACTGATAGAAGTATGAGACAATATCTATTAACTGTTTTTCGTAATGACATTAAATTTCTTCCAAAAGATATGTACTCGAATCAACCGTGTAAAATATTGATATTCAATTCAAAATAAAGGAATTCAAACGTGACGAGAAGTATTGGACATCGCGACCAGATGATCTAAATCGTAATTAGCGTACACGTATTGTACAACCGGGAGCTAGTATAAATTGTGAATATCTTCCTACCATTTAAGCAGAGATTTAAGATAGAAAGACATTCAATAATTATCTCCTGGGTTTAAATTGTGCCGCGTGAAGAAGTGACACAGTCGGAAAAACGGTGCTGATTGATGAAACAATCAATTCAATATCGAGTTTTGCTGTCATTCTTCGTAGCACGCGAATAAGGTTTTTTTTTTAATCTGTGAGAAAATTCAGTAGAGAAAAGAAAGGTCATGCGGGGACCTGACCCTGCATTAACTGCTTGACAGGAAGCGAAACTAACAACAACAATATAAAAACAAATGTAACCCGAAACAAACATAACATTCAAACAAGAACAAGCAATAAAAAAAAAACGAACATAGGATATCAAAGAGAGGTTTAGAGCATATATATACATCACATATAGTGGAGGGGCCACAAAATGTCGAAGAGGCTTATCGAGGGTGGTCCCCGTGAGTTAAGTAAATATTTGGTTCGGAAAGAAAGGAAGGAAAGAAAGAAGTAAAGAGAGAAGGAAGGTGTAGGAGGGATGGAGAGAGAGAAAAGGAGTTTTTTCTTCAGAACGTACATACACTCAGTAACTAACTTACTATATTTCATTGGTTCGGAAAGAAAGGAAGGAAAGAAAGAAGTAAAGAGAGAAGGAAGGTGTAGGAGGGATGGAGAGAGAGAAAAGGAGTTTTTTCTTCAGAACGTACATACACTCAGTAACTAACTTACTATATTTCATTTTGCAATATATATAAGTTATATTTCCTTTCAAAATTTGATAAACTTGGACACAGTTTAAACTCATTTGGAATACCATTCCAACACTGAAAATGGTTCTTATAAAATGGTAAACGTCGCTGAACTCTAGTACTATACTGATGAATTGCACTGTTACATTTAAAAATGTTATATGGCAACATGTAAACTACATGTATTTATTTGATATACAGTTAAAAATTAAATTTGTTTTTAAAAAGGGTAAAATATGGCTAAGGGGCTGAACATTATAACTAACTCTTATTGCACGCTTTTGTAGAATATATCATCTGTTATTTATTGCTAGACCATACATGTAGTACAATAAGATAAATGAGGTAGAATCATAGTATTGTACATCATTGATAATATTTCTTATTGGAATAATACTTTTACACTGTAAATCTCACTAATGGCCCTTGAAATTGTACAAGCTTTATTGCTAATATGTGCCTTCCAAGTTAATTTCGAATCGATTGTTATTCGTAAAAACTTTTGTTCGTTTTTCTTGGTGTCCTAACAAATCACCAATTTTGATTTGCATAACTGTTTTTATCAATCAAGAGGTTTCTTGGATTAAAAATCATGTAACAGGTTTTATCCATATTGATTATTAGATAGTTGGCAATAAACCACTTCATTGTTTAACTCAACATATATTTTATTATTTAATTCATTGACATCTCTACCAGACATAAAAAGATTGGTGTCATCAGCAAACATAATTGACAAGAAATCATCACTGACAAATTGAAATCATTGACAAATAACACAAATAATAATGGACCAAGAACCGATCCTTGAGGAACACCTCTTTGTAAATAGGATTGATCATAATTATATAGAGTTATTAAGACAGCTCTGACATCTTTTTTGAATCTTGCCTCTAATACCATATAACACGAGCTCATTCAATAAAATATGATTGTCAATGCAATCAAAAGCTTTTGAGAGATCTAAAAATATACCGACTAAAAATGTCTTTTGTTCAAATACATTGACAAGATTGTGAGCAAATTTTATCAGAGCTGTACTTGTTGAGTGGCTTCGTCTGAACCCTAACTGACTTTTGTATAAAATATTGTTTTTAACAATTTGATGTTTTTACAAGATCACAATACATATCAACACATAGTAATTTACACAAATTAAAGTGAAAAACAACGCTAATAAAACATGTAAAGAACATAGAAACAGCTTTAAAAACTCAGTAAGTACTTTTGTTTTCTCGTTTAATAACAAAATTAGAAGAGAAGAGAGTATATGCAGCCAGGAACAGTAAGAAAGTATTACTATTAATGCCAACCTAAAGTCAAAGTCTCAATTATCTACTTTAATAAAGCCATGCGTGTTGTTGATACATCCTACATACTTCATACTACTGTTACGATCAGTTCACGCCAGAAAGGATGATACCCATATTTAGTTTATGTATTCTTTATTATATGGGGTATTTCCCCTTTAAAATCAAAACAAACTTTCACAAATTTGTACAATGGGTTTCTCACTTAATCTACGAATATTATACAAGTGAACGTAAGCTTACGGTGCTGGAGGATACTGAAGTTCAATGGATCCACGGCTCTCGCTGATGGTGCAGTTGATAATCCGATCCAGTATTCCCAAATTATGATCGCAACGTTGATCCCAATGTTGTACGCTGAAGAGCAGGTTTTCCAGATAGTCAAGTCCAAATAGATGATCCAAGATGGTCAAATAATAATCCACAGAGTATACGGCTTTCACAGGCAGGATCTCATAAGCACTATTTAACAGGCAGGTAGTTATCCACGTAGAGAAAATCCTCGTATGAATCCACAGGTGTGTATTTGCGCCAGGTTCACAACAAAAATCTTAGATGCAGGTTACTCTTACCACAGGTGACTGGATTAGGATGATATAAAACTCTAATGCCCCTATCCAAGCACCTCATATATATATTACAATCTGTACATTCTAGAAGGTTCTATTATCTGTGCTTCTAGAAATTTCTCATTACATCTAGTAAGTTCTACATTGTACCTGTGCTGGTAAACATTGACCTGACCCAGATTACACCGATGAGTCATCACTGGTCCTAAAAAGGTCATTCAACTCCTCAGGCACACTCCAGCCAGTGCCTCCTTTATTATGCTAATGAGTCTCAGCTAAGTGTAACATTCTTTCATGTAAATAACATCTGCCAGAGTCTTCTCACATTCCAGAATATTCCCTGCAGTACACATGCACAAAGTTTATTTCACCAGTGAGGAATTTTACAAGCACATAAAGCAGCTCATTTAATGGCTACATATATGGCTATGTATAACTTACACAAATTTGTAACACTACATACATCCTTTCACCTCCCGAACAATAAATTGTAATATTTGTTTCGCTGTTACTCTCCGAATAAAACAGGTTGATCGATCAATCTGTTGAATGTGGAAAATAAATAAATGGAAATGAAAAGAGAAGGAACTCACGCATAATATATTCAAATCAATGATTGAATATTCCTTGAGCGTTCTCGTTTAACATTAATTGAAAACACGATTAGTGAACTACACATTACTTGCTTATAAAATTTCAGATTTTTTTTATTATTATTCCTTATTACTTTCATGATAAAAAAAAAGCTTATAAAAGCGTTTCGGTCGAATAAATTCAACCCTTAACCCTTTGTAACGCACACAAATCCTAGTTGATCTGGAACAAAAAGGGTTAAGGTATCGATGTAGCCTACCTCAAGAGGAAAATCCAAATAAGCTGCACCAACATCACCAAATGACAGAAAATAAGGAAATAATTGTTTTTCACCATTAAAACAGTGAAACAAAATACATTTCTTTTTACAAAGACATTTTAGGCATACACCTAATAGTAAGGATAGCGTGCTCCATCCTGTAAACGAATGAAAAAAAAGTCATTCATTACATTCATTTACATGATGGATCACGCTATCCTTACTACTGGGGGTATTCCTAAAATTTCTTTGTAAAATTGAAATTACCACAGAAAGCTCTTTCAATAAAATCTAGCCAAAATACATTATGTTTCAATAAAAGTCTATACTTTTAGCTGAGGCCAACATCGTTTACTGTTTTGTTTTTATGAAATAATACGAAATAGCCTGCCATCGAGATCGATGTATAGATGCATTTTTATTTGTTTATTTATTTATTTATTTATTTATTTATTAGTATTATTTACCCAGTGTAGCCTCTTCAATGGTTGAACACTGTTCTACCAGGGGACCCTGCTTTGACATATAACACAACATGGTTTACATATATTCAAACAAATAACATGTATAGTTCCGTGAGAAATAAACATCAATTGGGAATTTGCATTATACCTGTGGACAATGACAGTTGAAAATATATCACACTAAGTTAAATCACTTGTAAAATTGGAAAGCACATGTATCATTTTTCTTGGCACAACTTGCAACCAAGTAAATATATATATATATATATATATATATAT
>CAVLGW020000194.1:0-25000 GCA_963669155.1 Arbacia lixula
AAAAATATTCGACATGCAAAAGGGCTACCCTGTCTTTTAATCAAAGGAGGATTAATCAAAGCATTAGATTTATCAGCTAAACATACATGTGTAATCAGTCTAATAACACTCTGACTACCAACTTGAATGCAAAACAATGCTTTGATTTACTAAATACCATGTCAACAAGAGAGGAATTACATTGTAATTTAAAGGGAAACTGGGAAACTTGGCCTAAATCAGAATGAAAGCAATTATTAATTTGTCAGGTTCATTTCTTAATAAACTAATGATAACTTACCGTTCTGGAATAAATTGTGACATCTCCCAAGACTAATTGATGCGTTTCCCATCTCCTCATAAATTTCAAGTTCAGAATCTTGTTCACTACTGTGTTTGCATGGTTTATTCGACACACTTGGATGCTACTTTCGTGGATAAGTTTATATTTGAGTTCCCCGCAGTCTGGTCCATAAGCACCAGAAAACCCCATGATGGCAAATTCCGTTTCTTCCAAGTTGTCAATTTTGAGGTATGTTCACCGATATGAAATTCAACGATGATGCTCCGGGCTCGACTAAAGACTTTACGCGTGCCGGTGTGTGTGTCGACTCGGTCAGTACTCCTTCGCATTAATTCACGTAGCCATTTCGCTGCTGCATTCCTGATCCTGTACCGACAACGCAATGCAAAATGAACATCGCCTTCCTTCCGCAATTCGATCAGAGGAAAAGTTCAATCTACTACCTTGTCGCACAAAAATCTAGGTCGTCGTCATTATTGTTGATAAATTCCATAAAAATTATAACCGACAAACCATTAAGCGACTGCTATAATGAAGTATTTATGACCAAAAATCACGACATGAGTGGCAGATCCGTGGTTCCATAGGATAACTCCCCGTGAGAAAATTATATTCACACAGAAGACCGCATAACAACAATGGCAAAGTAGTCAGCTGTTTAGCCGTACACGCGCGCTTGCACACAGACGGCGCGCGCTATTGCAGATCCGACAGCGAGCGAGCGTCACCAATGCTGTTGTCGACTTCATTGACGTCATGATCGACTGCCAAAATTGTAAACGAAGTAAATGTTGAGTTTTTTCGCTTTTCTCATCTCGTCATGAAACTGGTTTATTTACAGTATGATGTTAAGAATCTTCTAGAGTCTATCAAACACAAACACATGCCTATAAATAGACTAGGCTAGGCGACCATTAAAAGAAATGGTTTGTGAAAGACCTCTGGGTCAATCTCACTTTTAAATTAACTGTTTTTGTGAAATGTATGCAATATAGGCCAATACATGTTTTGTAAAGACGTTGTACACAAATCCCCATTCCCCATATTCACTCACCGTAGGTAAGAAACACAGGGGGGTCACGGGGGTGGGGGAGGGGGCGGCATCTGGGAGGAGGGGGGGGGGTATTCTGAAAATGACCTTAAAATGGAAAATAAATAAATGCTCCAATCTGGCAATCACAGCTTAGGATTGCAGGGGACCTCCAAAGTCGAAACTTATGAAGTCATAACGTTGGCGAAATATGACACAGTGTGCCCGGAAGCCTAACTGTGCTTGCAAAACTAATTCTAAGGATCTTCTTCCAAATCCCAGTCCATCTCCCACTCTCGATTGTATAGCTGTTATTGCTGCTACTTATTCCGCTTTCAGTTAGTGTAATAATACAGAAAACCCAGACTTGATTATAGTGATGGACGGCCGAAAACTGGCCGTTGCACAGAAAGAGTGAGCTTAATCGAGGCCTGTATATCGTTATTTTATTACTAACACCCAAACTGAAAACTAATTGTCAATTCAAGATTTTTAAACACTTATTTTTCACGGAAGATCATACAATGTCAAACATTTGTTAGTGTTATGCAAATAACTACAATTTTGACTAAACATTAGGCCTAACTTCTTTCAAATACTGCATTGTTACTTTTGCTCCTTCCTATTTTTGCTGCTAATTTACCATTTTATTTCTTGTTTTCGCCCTTTTTGAGGGTTTATTATAGAGGTTGTGGTTCAAGGGTTAACATAAACATGCCTAAATCACGAAATAAAATAAGGCTTACAGGTATTTCATCTATGTATTTGCAACTTATTACGTCACTATGACAAGCACTAAAAAATGTAAACACGAATAAAAAAAAAAGTTTATTGCTCCCATCTGATTTGGGAAAACTTTTAATGTTTTTATGTTTTCTTCTTCGAAATTAGATGACATAGAACGAAAAAAATCTCACGGAATCCTTTACATTAGACGACGGTGATGGCGGAATTCTTCATTGCTTCATAAGTCATATTTATTCACCATGTCAGTCAGTGTACATGTATATATAGTTATCTGATAGCACGTATAACGGCCTTACAGAAGGAATGATTTGTGGATCTTTCTTATCTTAAAGGCAATAATGGCCAAAATACCGCAAAAAGCACTTTTATGATATTACACAACGTAAAAATAAAAAGTGATGAGGAAACATATGCAGCAGTAGTACAGTGAAATCACACATGATCTTGAAGAAAATTCGACATAAAGAAAACTTTTGATTTCTTATTAACCTAGGGTTAATTCAGAAACACTAATTACTCAATATAAACACATTAAAATTTAAGCATTATTGCACACAAAATATTGGCAATGCCTTATCTTAACTTTCTGTTAAGACCTGTATTACGGTATCAGTATTTAAAACCAGGGCAATATCTATTTAAGATGATCTGCGCTCAGTAGAAAGGCCCCGACAGAACCCCCTTCTATTTTAAACATCCCCCCCCCCCCGGCCCCCTCCCACGTATGATTTTTATCATCATTAATAGTTGTTTCTTTGAAAACACTTATTTTTCTTTGAACAAACATTTTTATGTCACGAACATGTTCACATTGTAATCCGTTCTTACATCTTTTTATGTGCATATCGGGACACATTTAGGAATCAAATCATATCATAGTACATGTAATTAACACTACGTTATATCTTGGAAAATTATCATACTAAATATATATATAAAAAAAAAAGGTAAGATTCATTAGCATAGTTATGCTTGTCGGCATATCGTATACAAAACGCACGGGTCAGCACAACAAAAAAGGGGTCCATAAGAGACCTATTATTGGTCTATATGGTATAAAGTAAGGCTCATATGGATACGCAACCACCAGTTTATCTTTAAGCTATGAAATGTCATCATTTTATTTCATCACTGAACATAATTATATTTACATTTTCAAAATGTAATCAAGCTTTTCATAAAAGATTAGGGCGTATAATGCAATACATGTACCAGTAATCAATCATAAAACATCTTTAAAGATACCGTACACTACATCTTTCAATTTCTTTTTATACGACTATAATGTTCAAAGTTAGTTGCTTAATTCTACCATTGAAACAACAAACATAAACGTGGGACCTCCACTTTCTATTTATACATTGATTATTAGATGATATAAACTTAAGCTAAAATGTCGAGTGCTCTGGAAGCTTTAAAGAAAAAGAGGGAAGATCTGAAGGCAAAGTTATTACGCCGCAAGGAGCGCTCTGGGGCAGGCTCAAGCCTCGGTTCGTCGACAGACAGTATCGGCAAGTATTTTCACAGTCCTACCTACTCAGATTATTGTTGGAGCAAACAAATACAGTCAGTATAGCCCGCGCATCGGGACTGCTCCCGGCTAATAATTTATCAGTGTTAAAATGTTTGGATGCTTAGACTAGCCCTGTGATCTACAGTATGCTGAAATGATACCCAACATTTTGAAATATTTATTAACCATTTTTGTGAATTTCGCCTTGTTAAAGCAAGCAAACCCCTTTCCTCACCACAGCTGATTTATTTCTGAGCGTAGTTTGACAAAATGCAACAGAAATGTTATCATAGCATGCAGTAATGCAAATTTATTCACTTTTCACAGCCCTAATTACACAATTTAGCTTTCTATAAGTCCCTATTGTTCTCAAGGCCACGGATCGTTCGATTGAGAACAATAGATGCGACAGGGTCCGAGCAGTGCAGTTCCAGCATTTAGAGCTGAGGTTAGTTAGAGTTGTAATAACTTTGAGAATCACCTCAATGCTAAATATCAGATTTGGAACTCAGCTTAGAGTTGTCATCGTGTCGAGTAATGTGCCCCTCGTCATAAACTCATGATAGGCATTTTTTGATTAAATCTCTTGACTGATCCAGGTTGTTTTCTGTGTTAAGCTTAATGATATAGTTTGGATGGGTAAGGTATTTTCACTCACTTACTTTTGCCGGTTTCAAAATATCCCATTTGCCATGGCATCCATTGCTATTTTATTTTGTGCCCCATAGCCTAGGCATATGTTTCCCTCCTGCGCAAACACTGAAGTACTGCCAGTATCTCTAAATTCATGAGTAGTACGCTGTAAGGACTATCCGTCTAGATATTTGTCATTGAATCATGTAGTCTGCAGCAAATCCATACCAGTCGCTTGTGCACAGTCAAATATTTATCTTGTTTTCATTTGGGCAAGTTGTTTACCGATAGGCAAATTTGAATGTATGAGATGATTAAGCCTTGAAACGCTTTCTTACGCCCTGGCGTGATCCACTGTGACAATTTTGTAATGTTCATTTTCTATATTTGTATAGATACCAAGCCAAGTCTTGCCAAATTAACCCAAGCCAACTCCCCTCCTCCTGCAACTGATGTCACAAGTGAGACCTCTCTTAGCATTTCTTCAGACTTGTCCATAAAGCAAGAGGAAGGACTGCTAGCACCTGTGGAAGATACAAAGGTAATGTACGTCTACTACATGATCAAAGAAACGTCTTGTCGACACAAGTCTTGAGGTGCACACTGATTTATTTTGGGGGCTCCTTGCCCACAGCAAGCTTTTCCATCACGAGCATGATTAACATAATTAACATAAAGTACATTTTCACATAGAATAATTAGGGAAGAACCAATAGAAATAAAAGGAATTGATAAGGCCAACTAGAATGCAGGAACCCTATTCACCAATTTAACCAATAAAAGCAAGAAGGATGAAGATGGCAGACTAGCTGGGGTGATTAAGTAATAAAAAATGTTCAACAAAAGAGCCAGATGTGAGGATGGAATGAATGAGCACATCTGAATAGGAAAGGGATGAAGGTGATCAGAGAAGTAGGGTAGTGACTGATGAGGTGAACATGAACATAAGAACCTATTGAACTTAAACTGAATACAAACTGAACTTGACTAAACCGAATTGGAAGTAAAAGGAATCAAACAAAAGGGGGAGCTTAAATGGGAACTTAACCATCTTACAGTAACATCTATGATGAATTTCATTATTGATAGCAGAAGAAGTATCATAACGGTTATTACGATTATTCAATCTAGTATCATTATTATTATTATTATATTATTCTGTTCCAGTTTGTGTCACTGAAACTTTCCTGACACTGTTGATGAACAATGATCATGATAAAGATGATTTTCAATATGGTAATTAAAAATGAGAAAATGAGAGTCTCCACACAATATTGCCCCTTGCCCCCCCCCCCCCCCCCCTATCCCTCCCTTCCCCCTTACCACACCTTCCCACACAAATTCACATACAAAATAATGGTAAAAATAACAATAAAAAAACCAAACAATAAAAAAAAAGGAAGAAGTACTGAAAGTCTAAAAAAAATTAGTGGGAATGTGACACCATGGGTGCTAACCTGACTTACATAAAAGAGTTCACTAAAATTATCAAGTCAAATGCCGTGAAGACATATATCAAGAAAACAATGATTAAATTAGATGCCTGTATGCGTACTGTATGGTAAAATTAATTCAGGATTTCCCAGTGAAGTTGCATACTCTTTTATTGATTGATCACGTGGTGTCTTGTAAGACGCATCTCAAGAGATCCATTGACTTGTGTTTCTTACATTGAGCTAGACACCGTAAAGCAAGGTGGCATTTAAGCATTTTCCTCCTGTGTTGCAACAGAATGCATCCAGCACAGGCTCATGCAAATGTACAACCCTAACTCTGCCTATTTCTAGTGTATTGCACTTCTCTAATTGGTCTGTTGCATGATTTATTGTAAAACGAGTGGAAGGAATATGACGATGTGTGACATTGCAGTGTGGTAAGATGACATTTGAAACAATTGTTATAGGATTCTCCTAACACAGGCTTATGCAAATATACAATATATTGTCTGCTCATTACAATCTAATTATCTTGCATTTCTCACATGGGTCTGTAGCCATATTCTAACATTGTAATGATAAAACATATTTGTAGAAAATTTGAAGGATTGTGAGTCTTGTAATGTGTCAAGATGACATCTGAAACTATTTATGCGTTGATTTAGACATCTTTAATCACAAGCTCTTGCAAATGTACACCAGCATTTATACATTGAACCCCATACATGTCCACGCCTCTCTCACATAGTTTGCACCTATAATGCGAAGTCATACATGTCAACAATGTACAGTGCAGAAAGGATTAATGTACATCTTGCCATACCCTACCATGACAACCTCAATGGGAGAATTTCCTTTTCCATTTTGTTCTTTGCAGAATTTCCTGCTTTCAGATGGATCAGTAGCTCCAAATGCCAGCGAGTCGCGGAAACGAAAGCGAGATGAGTAAGTCAAAGTGAACTGAGCCCTTTTTGTCTCGCCTGAACGAAGTTTGGTAGAGACCTAGTAATCACTTTTCCTGTACACGTTGTAGTTAGGGTATACTGCTGATTCCTGTCTTTGATACAGTTTTTGCTTCTCCTTGCATGAATAGAGCTGATTTGGACAAGGATGGCATTGGCTCGACACCGTCTTCTGAGGTGTTGACCAAGACGGAGAAGTCTGAGAAAGCGGTGGAGGTGATTGACCTCACGTTGGAGAATCTTCTCGCATCCAACTCATTCAAAGAAAAAGAGGTGAGTTCTGAGACTGCTATAAGCCCTGCCTCTGCGAAAATAAATGATGATGATAATCATCTTTAACTCCATCTTTGCCAGACTTCACACTGCCATATTAAGTGCTAAAATCTATACAATATGATATGATCAGGAATAAATATTGGTGAAAATACACAAATTCATTTTTAAAATAAGTTTTGCGCTAACCAAAGGTTTCAGTTTTCAACCCCACCATGGCAAACATGTCCATTGGCAAGACACTAAATTCCCATTGCTGCTCTCCACCCAGGAGTATGAATAGGTTTCTGGTAGGAGGTGAACAATTATGTGAATGATTTTTAGCCAGCTCCGATACCGTGTGCAGGCAAGGAATACGAGCCAAAGAGTGGAGATGGTGCACATTTGTGTGCATACCAGTAATACATCCCCATAACCTATGACTAAGGCTGTGATAGAAACATCCCTCTGGATTTCACCTATGGTTTGCATTGGGGACAGACCCCTAAACCATAGGACACAAACGCCACCAATTCGAACACCTGAAAAAAAGTAATAATAAGATCAAATTCATTGGGGTTCTTCTCCCATTCCATAGCGACGTTCATGCCCATGTCATTTGCATTATCATATCGTTATCATATCATATATCTACCTTATATATGTTTTGTAAATTTTGTAAATAGTACTGATGTATAACTAATGAGGTGACATGGAATGAATGAATTGTCATTGTCATTGTCATTGTCATTGTCATTGTCATTGTCATTGTCATTGTCATTGTCACTGTCATTGTCAACTCCCACAGAGTAAAGAGATGGGGCAGGAAATCCATGAACTGCTGAACATGCCCACAGCAAAAGAAAAGTCCATCGCGGAAGCTTTCAAGTCAAAAGGAGGTAAGTACCTGAGGTCATGTTATGAAACAGATTGAGCTCCCAAAATGCCAAAAATATAAAACACAAAATTGTGATGTGACTATAAAGTAAATCTTATTTTTTTTTCCTTCATCAAGATATAATATGTGTGTACTAAATTTCATCGCAATTGATGACCCACCATATTAGGAAATGGAAGGAAATATAGATAAAAAATTATAGCTTACATGAATACACTCAAAAGACTTGTTAAGGACAAGTGAAATTACATATGTGAAAAGGCAAAGCAACAACTATAAAAGCGTCTTTCCTCCAAGAAAAAAGAAAGAAACATTGAATCATAGCCTGGTTGGTTTTACCTCCCATAGGAAAACTGTCATTGATATAAGAACTTTATGTGGCATTTTCTTGAGAGTCATGAAAGTGATATTGTTGGTTTATCTATCTAATTTTCATTTCTACCATCTGGTAAGACCCTACTATTTTGTTCTGTGTAAGTTTTCAACTCTTGCTCATCTAACATTTTTTTTTTATCAGGCACCGTTCAAGAATTCTGTTCGCACGGTACACGAGATGAGTGCACAAAAGTATCAGGGTCCCCCAACTGCAATAAGGTATGAAGGAGAACTTCTCCTGTACGTGATATACAATACTGTGACAACGCAGATGTGTGTCCTTTATCTTGCACCAAATTCACAGGGCAAAATAAGGCGATTAGTGGGTTTCACCATGATAGCCTTGATGAAATATGAATATGCATTCGAGTTGTGTTACTAACTTAATTGTTCATTAAAAAAGCTCAACTCTGGTGGTACCAATGCATGAAGAGATCATTGATTTACAACACAGTGAGTAAGCTCATGGAAGTGCTTGGGTTTAAGATGGTTTATCCTATTTGCTGGCAAAAAAAAACATTGAGTTATGTTACTGCTCATTTAGAAGAAAATAACTGTTAGTGGATATTTAATGATTGACTGTTACATTTCAAGCTTAATCCTATTCTGACTGGGCTTTTTGAAGGCAGGTTTTGACTGGGAGGTGGGTCATTTTGACCCCCCTAATATTTCGGTCACGGAACGTTGAATTGACGCGAAATTTTGCACGGCGATAAAGGAACATGTTAAAAGTGCGGCTTCATACTTTATTTTGGGAAAAAATGTAAAGTTTTGTGAAAACTATGATGAAAAACTATGAAAACATCTGATTTATTCAAATTAGATGCATATCTTTCAATTTTTTAAATTTAAAAAAAAAAGAAGATGGCATGAAGATCAAACTTTCTCTTGAAAGGGGGGGGGGAGGGGGGGGGGGGGGAGGGGGGAGGGGGGGAGGGGGGAGCAGGGGTCAAAATGAATGAAAATAAATAATTGTCGGGTTGTCTTGTAATGTAGATCAGTACATGCCAACCGGTGTGCTGACAGCTTTGTTTTATACCTCAACTTTTTTGAAATCCACTTGTGCAGATTCATTTGGTACTCTAGGGGATTCCTTGTTAACTTTGTGATAAGATATGATTGTTTTAATATGCGAATGCAAGATAGCATTGTGAACTCCAAATTTGATTTGCACTTGGATGAGAAGCTGAGCATAAGTGGCAAATGATAAAAACAGTATCTTTTTCATTGATACAGACAAAATGTTATCTAATTCATAAGTTACACACTTCATTTAATGAATATAAATGTTGTCCTTTAGGCTCATGTATAGTAAACAATTAAAGTTTTCTTTTGCAGTATTTGATATATTAATGTTTTCTTGTCTGTTTCCAGCTCCATTTTAAGAGGATTATCAACAAGCATACTGACGGTAAATATTTGCATACCTGGTATTCTTTGAAAGAGTTGTAATGTAAAGAACATTATAAGTGAGCAATCCCTTGAAGAGCTGATTTGAAAGTCATGTTTGCAGATGTTCATTCTTCAGTGAAATTTATAAATGATGCTTTAAGACTGATATCAAGCCTTTCCACATTTCAAATTCATTCTCACCTGTACTGTTCATAATCTACACTACCCAGATACTATACTACAAGTTATATGTTAATTAGAAATGATAATAATGAATCAATAAGACAAACTGAGATTGTTGAAGTTTAAGGTTAATATGTTAAAGACAGGATGTCCCTTTTGAGAAAACAAAATTTTGTAAAAATGACTTTAAGTGAAATTATACTGATCGTTAGAGTTTGAGGTTTAGCCTACAAACTGGTGACTGCTGTGCGGGTATGTTCTCCACCCATCCGCTCCACAGTGCATACCTTCAATGGGAGCAATGAACGCATAGTACGCTGACAGGGACAATACGATTATGAATGTACGTTATGGTCAGAACATTTCAAACGTAAATAAGGATATTATTTTCACTTTTCATGAAGACGTTTGTGAAGCTAGGAATGTGAGATTTCATACATGTTATTGTTAGGGGATACTGCTGATTCCTGTTGAGTTTCATGACTTTTGCAATTGCGACACCCTGTCTTTAATAGTGCTAATTTATTAGTCCCAAATCAAAACAGTATTGTTTTCTAAGCTTGATCCTAGGTTATTTATTCAACATTAATATGTGTTTTCTGCTATATATACATTGTAAACAAAGCCAACATTCTACTTCTGTATGGGATATATAAATATATATGTCTGGTATTGATTACCTGATGTTGTATTTGTGTTTTTATATCTACAGAAGCCCTTGGTGACTGTTCATTTTTAAACACCTGTTTCCATATGGACACTTGTAAAGTAAGTATGCTTCCTTAAAAGAGGCATGAAGTTGTAACAAACATTTTGCTTGTGTCGAAGCAGAAAAAATTGGAAAGTAAATTTGGAAATATATTCAATAGAGTGAAGTTTTTTTTTTGCTAAATAACAGTAGATGTTATTATCTTTGTTTTATTGGTACTCTGTAGAAATAAGATTGATTAATCAATCTGTTCAAAGAGTAGGCAGAAACAAGACCTGGGGGTATTTCACCAAGCTGTCCGCAAGCTACGAATTACCTTACGCACGACCTTTTCTTGTGTTAAATCAGATTCCCCAATTTGTTCCTGTTTTTGACATAGTGGGAGTTAATTTCCAGCAATCCTAATCAAATTTGGCAAATCATAATTGTTGTATTCAAATGCTTGTTAGCAACAAGAATATTGATTAACAAAGATCATATTTCAACTTTAGCTCATGGGAATTAAAATCATTTAGAATCTGATTTAGCACAAGAACATGTCACCAGTCATACATTAAGTCATTCTTAGCTTAAGAACTGCTTGGTGAAACATCCCTTAGGCTGGGTCTTGCCAGGAGCCAATAGGAGGCCGGTGGTAAGGGATAGTTTAACCCGAAATTAAGTTGGTTTTAATAAAAGCAGAAACATGAAAGAAACATATTAGTGAAGGTTTCAAGAAAGTTATGATTGTTTGAAGTTTTCATTTTTTGATATCACATGCAAAATGCTTTCCCTGTATATCGTGTACTAATTTTTTTGAAAATGTAGATTTTTTCAAAAGGATATGCATCATTTTATATCATGTGTGCATTTAATACATCATTAGAAACACTTTTTTACACACATACCTCTATGAAGAATGAAAATATTCACTCATAAAAAACAGAAAAAGAGCAGTTTATGGAATCATATTTACACAACATATGGGAAAGCACCTCGCACATGACGTCACAAAATTGAAATTTTTAAAGATCATAACTTTAAACGATCCTTTGACGGATTTTGATCAAGCCTTCACTGATAAGTTTCATTCATGTTTCTGTTTTTATTGAAACCAACATAACTACACGGTGGACTATACCTTTAAATGATCAAACCAATATATTATTAGGGTTGTGGTGTCCTTTAAACCATCTTCGGTTCATCATTGTTTCCTGCAGTACGTGCATTATGAGGTTGAAGAGCAGCAGAGCAAACCAGAGGAGGCAGAGCAGAGTGTCGTACCTGCGCCCATACAGAGGGTTAATAGCAAGGTGGGAGCCAGCGTTATGACGCCCCCACAGGTAAGTCATCAGCCAATAAGCCATTTTTGCGATGTATTCCCTTATTTCCCACTCCATGTGTAGTGAAGCATCATGACTTAACCTACATTTCATAATTCAGTTTCAATGCTATACACAGTAACACTCTGAATATGTTAGTTGTTGCTACATGGACAAACCTCGGACAAGCTGTGGGGTTATCATTAAATTGTTTGAAGGACATGCATAAAATTTGCATACACAATTAAAAATGGTATATTGTCGAAAAGGCAATGTGCAGTAGCAGTGAGGCTGTTTTGATACGATTTTCGTTTCTGGGTAGAAACACTATTTCATAGGAACATAGAGACTATATTTCTTGTCTCCTTTGGGCGGGATTTCAGCAAAGGTTTGAACGTATTACTTGAACTCGCCTGGCATTCTTCCTTCCGCGTCCTCATCTTCTAGTGGGTCCAGTGCGACCTGAGGTACCTGGACTTTGCGGTGCTGGGCAAGTTTGCGGTGATCATGGCAGACCCCCCCTGGGACATTCACATGGAGCTGCCGTACGGCACCATGCAGGATGACGAGATGCGCAAACTCAACATTCCCATCATGCAAGACGAGGGCTTCCTCTTCCTGTGGGTCACTGGCAGGTCAGTCCTCTATGCCTGTTGGCAATTTAACTCAATGCAATACACAGTAACGCAATAAATAAACACAAAAACATGGATACATAAGATACATGTCACATAGCTTATAAGGGTAGCTCACTCTAATAAAACATCCTTTAAAAGCAGTAATGTAATATGAGAAACAGATTCACACAAGTTTGAGTACAATCGTGCAAGAACATCAAAGTTTATGAAATTGTTGAAATTGCTGGAGTGGTTTAACTTAAAAATACTAATGACTGTATTGTTTGTCTGATTTTGCTGAAATTTTGATCGATATGCTTCTTAGATTTTTCTGGATCCTAGTTTTGAAAGTATTGATTTTCAGTCTGCACATCATTTTTTTAAGCAGTCTATATAATCCTTTATCTTGCTTGAATTAGTGGAGAGAGCTTGTGCGGTCAAATGACTAGGGAATTTGCGTGTTAAACTAAAAGTCACACAAATACCATGACCGTCATTTTGTGCCATTACAGTGTTTTCTATCTATGCACCTTTAGCAGGGCATATCAAATCAAATCAAATTCATTTATCGGCCCATGATATATAAAAAATACATAGAAAAATAGCCTCCAATTGATTATGATAACTTACATACATGAACATGTGAAATATTGAGACATGTAAAAGAAGAAAAAACTGTGAATGTGCCTTACATCAGAACAATTTAAAAATCTGAAACTTTAAAAGACAAATGGCCAACTCCTAGGACATAGGTTGACAATCTAAATCTGATCAAGAGGGAAATAAGCGTCATGAATAAATTAGGAAATAGGAAAAGAGAAAAGAATAGGGCAAGTGATACCGGGGAATCAGGAGAGGGGACCTAAGAAACCAAAATAGAAATAGAAATTGACACATGCAGGAAATGCCATACATGAGAAGCGCACAGGGTGCCCTCGCTTCTGCCGAGGAAGGTCACTCAAGGGAAGAGATAACCAGTTATCTAGTAACATTGTTATTGAAAAAGTATATTGAATTGAGAACAAAAGAAAACCTGAAACAATTGCGAGTAGAATTTTGGAGAGATGTGCTGTAGAATCATGGTTGTTTAATGGTTGAAGATTTGAAATATTGTAGTCATTTATCATTAACGGTGTTCGGTATTTAAAAGAAATATATCGTGCTCTGACATTCAGGAGATTGTTAAAAAATATATGCCGACGGCAATATTTCAAACACGCTGTGACCCTTTTCGTTTCTCTTCAGGATCATACCTGTACATCATTTTTGAGATCACCTTGTGCCTAGAGCGAAATCCCTTAGAGCAATCAATATCTTATATTATACTTTCCTTTCTTTTGTTTGTTGCCATTCAATTGAATGAAGTTAAAGGGAAAGGAAAGTTGTACAAACAAATGTGAAACATCTGAGAGTCATGGCGATTAAAATTTCATTTTAGAGCTCGGGCACAGGCTAAACTTTAGGCAACAATTTTTATTTCAGAAATGTAAAAGAACAAAAACATCTCAAAACACGTAACTTGTTGTTCCTGAAGTTTAAACATTAAGTGATATTCCTTGACACTTCAATAGTCATTCAGAGGAGACTGTAAGTCGTTGGTCCCGTGTAAAAGAGAATTGTAAAATTTGCAAGTTAAAGAACCTGCTTCTCTTTGTGTAAAGAGCAGGGAAGTCATCCCGGTGAAGTAATTAACATATTGATTTATTACTGATAATTTATTACCCAGCTTATACAATTTGTAAATGGCATTAGCGTAATTTTTACTGCGTAATGTCAATCTTTCCAGATTAACTGTTTGACTCTTGTATGACACTTGTGTTCTGTAGTGTCAATCAATCAATCAATCAATCAATCAATCAATCAATCAATCAATCAATCAATCAATCAATCAATCAATCAATCAATCAATCAATCAATCAATCAATCAATCAATCAATCAATCAATCAATCAATCAATCAATCAATCAATCAATCAACCAACCAACCAACCAATCCATCCATCCATCCATCCATCCATCCATCCATCCATCCATCCATCCATCCATCCATCCATCCATCCATCCATCCATCCATCCATCCATCCATCCATCTATCCATCCATCCATCCCTGACACTTTAATAAGAGATGTCCGTATGCTTATGATTTAACATTTTAACTCTTTATGTGCCATGTGTGAGTTTGTCAGAAGAAACATAAAACCATCCTATCGACATAGAGCTGTATTTCATGCGGCATACAAAGGTTTAAGTGTGAAAGGTCCCAGCTTGAGGCAGACCCATTTCTGACTCTGTCTCATAGCATGATGTTGATGTACATGATTTAAGACAGTGTGTCCTATTTGCGAAAGTCATGAAACTCACCAGGAATCAGCAGTATAGCGCAACAATAACGTGTATGAAATCTCACAGTCAAAGCTTTGCAAACATTTTCAGGAAAGGTGAAAAAATCTATCCTTGTTTACCTTTGAACCGCAGCAAGCATAGTCTACATTCATAATCGGAGTGTCCCTCTCAGTGGGCAGTGCATGCATTATTCCTATTGAGCGCATGTACCATGGTCATGGAGTGGACCAGTGCTGAGAATAGCACAAAGCGGTCTCCGGTTTCTAGGCTATAGATTTTGGATGACCAGCTGTAAACCCTTCTCAAAATCTAGCGCTCGCTGTAATTTCATCTAAAGTCTGTTTCCATTGGGAGGGAAGCTCTGATATAGTATCTTCTTCCATTTTCCATGTTTTTTTTTTCCCAAAATGTTTCTTCTTTGACCTGTAAAAGGGACACCCTGTCTATAAACTAGCACCAGACGAAGGGAGCCTGTGTGAGCTTTGAGATGGCTAGTCTCTGTCCCACACATTCATTACGTTCATCTCCCTGATCCCGCCAAGGTACCTGGGCCCTGTTGCAAAAACACTTACCATTGATGGTAACTTTGCTATCAATGGCAACTTCTATGGAAACCATTGATTTGATTGGCTGTTTAGAGATGTTGCCATAGTAGTTACCATTGATGACAGAGTTACCATTAATGGTAAGTTTTATGCAACAGGGCCTTGGGATTTTCTGATCAGGTTCTCAAGTTCAAGTTTCAAGTTTGGTTTCAGTTCATTCATCATATAAACATAACATAAAATGATATGAATATATAGAAACACTAAAAACATTAAACAGCATGCAAGGAAAGAAGGCTATGACAACAAGGAATCAGCCAGAAAGAACATAGTCTAATTGACACTGATGATTTAATCTATTAACATTTGATGGCATCACAAGAAATTAAACAGTGTGTTTAAGAGAATATTAGATATATTGAGATTATTATTGCGATTTCCGAAGTGCTTATTTGAAATACAAATGTTTATAAATATCTACGCTTTAGTGTTTTTCGACGTACTAAACTAAAAGCTCTTTAAAGAAATTATATTTTTTATGTATAAGATTAAATACGGGGTATACTCTACACGGATCTGAAAATATTCATTTTATTTTGCCTGTGCTGTGTGAATTAAAAGAAGTAGTATCCCCAGTATGGGTATTTTCTTCAAGGTCGCAGGGATATTTGTGTAGTAAAAAGCAAACTTTGAGTACTTATATTCCATCGAAACAATAACGCTCACAACTACAAGAAATTTTCCGTACCGGGCAACTTCTTGGAAGTGCACAAAAAGAATATTGGGCATTTTAGGGCCTGAATCTTATCTCGTGTGAAAGGGCCTTTTGATTCAGACGCATGAACTGAATCTGAATGACAGCGGTTTATGCCAGAAAATACCTAGAAAGACGGATGTCATAGGGCATGCTTTAACAATTATCATTCTTATTCCCCGCCCCCCTTTAAGTTGTTCTTACCCTTGAAAAGGATTTAAGTCAGATTTCTTTTGGGGTTTCTCTTTGCCAGAGGGAAAAGTCTGGATTTCATACTTTTGACTAGAAAAAAAGGCACCCTTCTCCCAAAACCCGGTGACTACTTGTGTTAACCTCAAAGTCCCATTTAAAATCCCATATAAGCCTCTTGTTGATGTTGCAGGTGCACTGTACTAGAGTGTAGTTTGATAGCATATTTCAAAGGAATGTGCATTAGTTTCTTCTTTTCCTCTTCTTTTTAAATGCTGAACATAATTTTCCTTCCCCTTCTGTCCCCATTTTACTGCCTATGCATGAACATCATTTGAAACATATTCTGAAGTTATGTTTGTTTTCATTTTCAATTCCATACAAAATGTATCATATTGTCTACATGTATATTGTCTTAATTTTCTGAAATCATTGTTCATGTAGCAATGTTCTCATCTTCTTCCACCCAACCCCTCCAAACTTCCCCACCCTTCATACTTATCCCTTCTCCCTCCCCCCTCTCCCTCCCCCCTCTCCCTCCCCCCTCTCCCTCCCCCCTCTCCCTCCCCCCTCTCCCTCCCCCCTCTCCCTCCCCCTCTCCCTCCCCCCTCTCCCTCCCCCCTCTCCCTCCCCCCTCTCCCTCCCCCCTCTCCCTCCCCCCTCTCCCTCCCCCCTCTCCCTCCCCCTCTCCCTCCCCCCTCTCCCTCCCCCCTCTCCCTCCCCCCCTCTCCCTCCCCCCTCTCTCCAGCCAGAGCGCAGCAGGTGCGTTAATGAGGCGTACGCACAGAATTTATCGTACAGGCTTCGAGTCTCGTAGTGCTGAATTTTCATTCGAGATTTGCGAGAAGCTTCAGCATGAAAATACATGTGTTAACGTTCTAAGATGTTTTGAAGCTAGAACTTATAATCTGTGCACGATTTAAGTCGTACAAGATTCGCAATAAAATTTTCTTTTAATTGGTATATAATATGCTACATTATGACAATTAAAAAATTGGTAAAAATACTAAAAAGGTTTACGTATTTTTTAACATTGAGTTGAAATGAAAATTTGTATTAGTATTTTTTATTCGATGACCTGACCCGTGCCAGCAATTACATGCCTTGTATTCAACACCTTCGTGAGGAGAAAGCATTCATCACTACGAGATTGCCGTTTTCATTTTGCTCTCGCATCTGAAAACTAACAAAATCTACAAATCTCGTCATCATGTTTCACCGGAAGTCGTCTGGTTATTCAGCATCGTTTGGCGCGGAATATTGTCCAGCGGACGGTAAGTTGGCGCGTTCTCGCATTTTGCAAAATCTTATCTAAGTCCCACGTAGTGTATATAGTGTAGGTAAATCACTTGCGTTTCGTGCTTTGCGTGCACTTTCCCATAGGCCATAATAATAATATTCACACAGTACAGTACAGTACAGTACAGTACAGATTCAAAACATGATGAACGGCATGTATTCATTCCGTGGCATGATTCCACACCACAGCCGTGACATTGATCATGATAATTAGTCTAACTCTTAACTATTCTAAAAAAAAACACCCAGAGGAAAACAACTGGGTAGATTGGCATGATGAGGCTTAGCTCAGCCTCAGGAACAGGGACGCAGTCTCGCAGAAAATTTCTTGTCCGGACCAGGATGCTTTCTGTGTATAAATCAGTGAGTAAGACGTGAAGACAGTGTCAATCTTCACATCATGTTTACGTCTACCAGCTTTAAAAAGCATGTCATGGTATGCACGATCAATGTGAAGCCTGTCGCTAGCATGGATATTATCAACCATGTACAAAAATGTTTACAACCTTTCACAGGCACATTGTCCTTGAAACGATAGCGGAAGCCATTTTTTGAGCGAAAATCTACACTTCCCGTCTAAATCACTGATTTTGACACAGAAAGCAAACTTTGACAAATTTTAAATGGGCGTCCCATTCTTAAATCTACATGTGTGTCCAAACCATTTTCCTAAATGGCTTACCATCCCAAATCATTGTGGCTGTTTCCAATAGTTCGGATAAGTACCCCAAGCCAGAGGCATGGCCGGATTCCTCGTACTTGAAACATGCATGCAGACTGATAAGATCCGTTCATTATTAAATGTATTTCTGAAGGGCTAAAAATTTGATCATAAAAATATTGTTTTCAAAACCAGAATAAATTTGAGATTTTGTATGAATGCCAACGTCACATGTTTGGAAAATAAATTCACTTTTAACTTGCATTTATATTAAGATGTATAATTGGGTAATTGCTCCATTTGAATGTAGGCCTACCCTCAACTGTAAGCTAATTCTTTGTTTTCCACAGGAATGAATTTCCTCAGACGTGATCAGCCTTGATCCCATTCAACCTAGGAGGCTTGTATGAAGTTCTTCACCTCCTTCACCTGTTGCCTTGAGGTCCACTTCTGGCGACGATGTGCAACCTTCCACTGCTACTGGGTCCAACTGTTACCACTGGATCTATGTACCTATTAGCACTGTGTCAAGCGACTCTAGCGTTTCACCTCATGCCATGATTTCAAGCAGTGATGTTCAACTTTCTGGCAGGCCACCGGATCCAAATAAATGTAAGCTAAAGGACACCTCTCATACCCATCATACCCATTCATAAGAAGTCATAAATATATGAACATGTATGAAATTAGTAATAAACTAAGACAGCAAGTCTTCTTACCAATGGTCTTAAATTCATGTATTGTCCATTTTAGAAACTTGCTAAAAGTGATTTGCCCATAAATGATCCACAATTGGAGTAATCAGTGAAATTAGTGAAATCCTCAACATGTGATGATTTGTGATTTAATCACTAATTACTCATAATTGTTATGCATTTTTTGGTGAAAAACAGTGACAAATCAATGCTGGATAATTTTTCTTTTATTTTTTTAAATTTGCTTTTTTTTTTGTTTGTTTATCCTATAGCACCCAACTCCTTCTAGTAATTCTGCAAGAAGTCCAGCCCATTGCTACAAGCATCTTGGCAAGTTCGCTGTGTCTCGCCTTGCTTTCGAGCAACAATGTGAAGCCGTCTTGTAGTCCACCGGATCACAACCTCTTACCATAATTCCCAGCAGCAGCGTGCAACATCATGCAACAATGTCCATACACCAGATTGATCTACCAGCCAGATTATTATTACCTCAGGATCGTTGACTTGTGATAGAAGAGAGAACTGACAAAGCGCTGATATAACATTGTATGTTTCTCTTTGCTTTGTGTATTGATTGATAATAAGAAGTCAAAACACTGAAACCGAAACAACTTTTGGTTTGGCCGACTCAAGAGAGAAAACTGTGTTACATTTTATTTTCCATTTTCTGTTATGATATTGTCTTTCAAGCTTGTTTTGTAGCATCAAAAGCAATACCACTTTGAAGTATTGATCTTCACACAGTAAGTACATAAATTAGTTGATCCAAAATGATACTTATAATGTTGCTGTGTCCTTATTGCAGGGGCATACATGTATCAGGGGGGGGGGGGGGGAGGGCAAATCAGCTGCTGCCTCTTTTTTTAAACCAGAGGGGGCTGAATCTGCCACGATCCCTCTTATTTCAGACTGTCCAGAGGGGGCCAAATGGGCCGTGGCTACCCCATTCTCTTTTTTAAGCTTTTAACAATAATCCAACATACATTTTACAGAAAAAAAATGTTTTACGATGCTATAGTGTGTTTAAGTTCATTGCAAATATGTTTTAGTTGATTAAATTTCATATCAACATAAAAAAGAAGGGTGTCCAACTTGTAAATTATATTTTCTTTTTTCAAACTTTAGAGTGAGGATTTTGAAATAAGTGTGTGTATATATATTTATTTATGTGCAGGATTGAAAAGGCGAAAGAGTTTGTTTTCATGTGATGTTTGTGGTGTTGTCTAGCATGTATTGCAGATTGGCTGGAATTGTGTGCATTTTCTACACGATTTGTCTTATTGTCGCTGGGCTGTAAAAAGCATTTATCATTTACATGTATCTTCAAGTAAAAGTTTTAGGTGAGCAAAAATATACTTTTTATTTCAGCAAATTATGTGTGTAGGCTATATAATTTTAACTCGAGACAATGGTTGATGATCGGTTTGATATATGTGGAGTTCATGTGTTATGAAAGATGAATAAACTTTGTACCAGGCCGAACTTCATATTTATGTAAAGGTAATTTGAATCGAAATGCTCTGTACAAGATTTTAACAGCCCAACGACAATACTACTAGTATGAGGCTGTGATTGATTGCTGTCAGACGATCAAGATCAATTGCTGCTCTATGGGAAATAGTTTGAAAAATTCACAATTATTTCTAACTTCTTTGTAAAACAGAACCCAGATTTTAATCTTAAGCTTGTGACATCTTATTTGGTCAATCAGAATTTTAACTTTTCAGATTCATGAGAAAAATAACGTTAGGAGTACATCTATTTTGCTGATCACAATTTTAATAACTTGGCTCCACAAGAGCCAGAAGATGGTATCGAATGAATAAATTAATAGATTAATAACATTTTAATCGGAAAGTTAACTAAAATGAAAGCCTGGAGAGTCTACAAGTACAAGTTATAAAACAAAAATTAACTTATAAATAAAGGACAAGAAAGAAATGCTGAAGATCAGGTGAAACAACAGAGACCAGGGAATTTACATTTCACCGACAAGTCACCGAAAGTTACCGAAAGTTGCTAAAAGTGTTACCGAAAGTTAAACTATTTCCTAAATAGCATGTATTACTACACTCTCACCACGAAAACATTCAAAGAACAATCATAGCAATTCATTTGAATTTAGTGATTGGTATAACGTTCTGCTAAACACACAATTCACATGCATCAAGCTGCAACAACAGAACAAATGCACACACAGACATGGGTATGTGGGACTGTAATAATGCAATGTGTGCTCGGTGAAAGATTTGCGGGCTCAATTATTCTTCACAAGACGTTTTTGACGCTTGGTTGGAATGATCAAATTTCCTAAACATCCCAAATTCTTCTAAAATTGTCTAAAATATCATTTCATGTGGAAGCACTAGCACGGAAGAAAGCACTAGCTTTCCGTGAAAGTTTCTTGAACTCCCCTATATTGCCGAGGGAACCAATCAGGTACACGCATTCGTTGCAAGCTGAAATCTCGCAAATTTGACAAAAATTAAATCTGCAATGCAATGAATTATTCGATGACCTGACCCGTTCCAGTAAATTCGCCAAATGATGTTATCATATTCTTAAAGAAGACATTTTTTCCTTTCACATGATATCTCTTTCATTCTGCTCTGGGATCATTACACTGGTTTATTTTGCTCCCGAGCAACAGTGAAAAATATGCATATTTTCTGTTGTGTTTCATCTTTATTTTTCATATTTTGCCATTAAATTCCTATCAAATAACTTAATGCATTTGAAAGATTAACTCTTCCGCTTTCTAATGATATATACATTAAACTCTTCCGCTTTCTAATGATATATACATTATGTAACTATCCCATTCCGATATTATGTTCTGGGACGTCAAAAATGTGGTCTCACAGCTCATTACGTATTCATATCCGCGAGGGCCATGCATACGCGTACGATAAATACGACGGCTTTTTAGCCTGCTGCGGTCTGACTGCCCCCCTGCACACAGTCCCTACTCAATTTTCCAATTTTCCATTAACTTCTGATCTTTTCACTGTATGGGATATCAGAAAAGAAGGGTAATGTGAGGGGTGGTGAAACAGAGGGGGGGGGGGGGTGTGGCGAGATAAGTTAAACTAGATTGAACACTTGCACGCCACATAGACAGTAAGAGAGAGCGGGCGAGTGGAACAAAACAAAAAAGATGAACTAATATTTAGATGGAAGAGGTATATTAGGGCTAGAGAAAGGAAGCACATGGGAGATCGAGAGAGAGAGAGAGAGAGAGAGATAGAACGAGGAGGTGGGGGATAGGGGGGGGGGGGAGGGGGGTGTGAGAGAGAGGGGAATTAGAGAACGCCAAATATATCTATTTGGGCATAGAGGTTATTTAGAGACAGCTCAAGTGAACATCATAGAGAGAAAGAAAGATATGTATATTCTGATTACAGAGAGAGAGAGAGTGCATGAACATATACCGAGAGAAAAGATGTTGAACTGCCAATGCTAGTCACTGGTCACTTTTAAGGACTACATGTACTAACATTGTTTCCAGGCTGTTGTGCATTTTGTAACCAAACTATTCAATGAATCATCCTTCAAGGTATAGTACATGTATCACCATTTTCTCTTCCGTCTCCCCATTCTTCATCACAGATATCGGTGGCACACGTAGCGCACCGCGATATACCGTATGAAGCCTTTTACGTGACGTCACTGAAATACACGTACATCCAATCGTTTGCACCGGCACCCCACTCTGAGGTAGCGGGGTCAAATGTCAGGGCTAGGGTCATGGACATGGATGGGGTCAATGTCGTGGTCTACGAGCCAATTAGGAGAGGAGAGGGCGGAAGCATCCCTGGATTTGTGTACATTCACGGCGGCGGCATGTGCATAGGAGACGCAGGTCAGTTATTAATGCTTTGTGTGCCACACAAATAAGCCAGTTCGTAATTACAATTTGCGCATGAGCAGATGAAGGTCATAGTGACCAAACCAGCTTGTTGGTTTTTAAATCACTGAGATAAGCATCATCATGAATTAGAATATGCTTGTTATCCAATTTATAAAAGAACACCAAGGTGTTCAATCATGGGGTAATGACAATATAACAATAAACAATGTAATAGAAGCTTTCCCAATTGTTCACAGACCGTAGCCTACTATTCTTGTCACCTGTTTTGAGATGGTTCCTTTATTAGAGGTTGAATATCGCAAATTGCTATGTCGGGTAAGCACATTACGTAACATCTCCTTTTGAAATGATATATTAATCAACTGCTTATCCTAATGAAAAAGGGAAAGGTCATAGTGACCAAACTTGCTCCAGAGCTAACTACGAACTGGTGTATTGCTGCTCAATGACATTTTGTGTATATGTATTCTAAACAATGAGACACAATGAGTTAACATATCAAATAGCCTTGAACGTGTGTACGATCCTTGAGTGACGAACAGGACTTTATCAACTAATATGAAATATTTTCTATCAACGTTAATCTGAATAACGTTTCATGCGTGGGGCAAACATACTAGTTTCGAAGTTTATTATGAATAGTTAAACATTTAATTTCTCGTGTCACTGGTATGATACTAGGATCGTTCGAAGGAAATCTTTACCTTACATGGCGAAGAAAAACAAGAACATAAACGCAATATTCGTACCGATAATTAAACCTTGCTGAAGGTATGAAAGCCATAAACATGATAAAAGGATTGAGACATTCCCGACCTTTACCAAACTTTTTCATTATGTTCTCCAAGGAATAGAACTTGATCAAATTGTGTTAACTTTCTTCATTATATTGTTCTTGGCACATATTTTAGAGATTTCTTAGCAGTTTTGTGTAAACTATCAATTTGGTTACCGGTACTTTCTTTTCTTTTCTGGCAGCTATGTATGATCCTGTTACTAGACGGATGGCAGAGGAACTTGGTGTTGTTGTTGTTTCTATTAAGTAAGTGCAATGTAGAATGTAACTCTTGATAGCATACTACACTGTACTTTATTATTACTACTACCACGTCATCTACAGTATATTACTGTTAAGACTGCTAATACTTCCTTTTCTACTTCTACGACTTTTACTACTTCTACTACTAAGTACTGCTCCTTCTAATAGAAGTTCTAACTACTTTTACGACTACTACTACTACTACGACTACTACTGCTGTTACTTTTACTTCTTCTTATACTACTACTACTACTACTACTACTATACTTCTACTACTACTTCTACTACTACTACTACTACTTCTTCTACTACTTCTAGTAGTACTACTACAACTACTATTATTAGTTTTACTTCTACTATAACCCCTTGTACTTCTCTAAAATATAAATCTAAATACATGTACTGGCGATACATTCCTTTCACTACTGCTTGTAATACACACACATATACTACTACCTCTAATTTTCAAAAGGGGTATGTGATTAAGGTTACTTTGAACAGTTTCACCATACAGCAATGATACGAAATAAAGTGAAATGAGAATAACACACATGCGTTCCTTCTGTCCTTACCTTTCTCAGTTATCGACTCGCTCCGGAACACACTTTCCCTGCAGGACATGAGGATTGTATGACAGCGACTCGATACTTCATTAATCACGCACACGACTTTGACGTCGACCCACAACGCATTGGCATCGGTGGAGACAGCGCAGGTGGTCACCTTTCCGCCTCCGTAGCCCAATCTGTGCACGACGACCCCTCCGTCCATGACCTCAAGCTCCAAGTTCTCGTCTACCCGTCCATGCAGAAAATCGACCTCAACACCCCCTCCTATCAGAAGGCCTCCGCGGACTTCGGCAACGGCGGCATCCTGCCTTTGTGGCTTGTTGCTACCTTCGCGAGCCTAGACAAATACGGCCGACTCGACCACGAGTTTTTCACGGAAATCGTGAAAAACAACCACACGTCATCCACATTCAAGATGTCATCCGTGGAATACGCGTACGTTAACCACGCTCAGCTGCCGGACACGTTTCGCGATCCTAAATATTATACTGCGCGCAACAACGTGCGCACCGGAAACGACGCGCTCTGGGCGCGCTTGTCTAGTCAAATGCTGGATGCGCGCAGCGCTCCGCTCATGAGACGTGATCTAACCGGGCTACCGCCTGCTTTTATACTGACGTGTGGATTCGATCCGCTGCGTGATGATGGCGTGTTCTACAAGAATCGTCTGGAGAACGCGAGCGTTCCCGTCACGTGGTCTCACT
>CAVLGW020000195.1:0-25000 GCA_963669155.1 Arbacia lixula
TTCCTGTCTCTTTATTAGTAATACCTTACTAATGATAAATTTTTATAGTGCGTGATATGGAGTGCCGAGGTGTGACGTCGTTTGAGCATAGTTGCCGGGACAACTGGTTGTAAATCACGCGGGTCGAGCAAACAGCGATTATCACAGCGGGGGCTGTGATAGGGATTGCCTGACACTAAACCGATAGACAATATCGGACCGCTAAGCCTCTCACAGTAGTGAGTTTGAGCAGTTTGTCTTGACAACATGCTCATGCGGCGTCACCACTTCGGTGCGATATTCTCTATCCTGCGTTTCGTGCTCTATGCCACATTTGTGTCTCATCATAAAGAGCGAGCTTCTTGGTGTTTTTAACACATATAGTTAATTAAGTACTATTTTATTTTTAGAGCCTCATGCTCTTTATGGTGAAAAAGTCAGGATTGTGGATAGTTGTGATACTGCGACGCACCCAAGAGCAAGTAGCTTGATCGTGCATACAACTTTGGCAGGTCGCAAGGTAATTTTCCTCCGCAACAAAGTTATGAACTCACTCATACTATTGAAATGATTGAGCACGCGGAGGTTTTTCGACCTTGCTTGGGTGGTGCGTAGTCACATATTTTGTTGTAATTCAAGTTGCCCTCGGGGCGTGTGGAGGGGTATACATATATGGAGGTATACATAGCCGCATTATATTTCGACATTTTGATATTGCATACTGTTTACTTTGTTGATTATTGTCTTAGCCGTTAAACATTCGTTTGTGTTTGTTTTTGTTTTTGTTTTGTCTTTGTTTTTGTTTGTTTTTTGCTTCGTTTGTATTTGCTTGTATTAGTCTCTCTTTGATATATGTTTTTTAAGTATGTATTTTTATGTAATTTGTGTACTTTGGTTCATCTTACTGTATGTCATTTAAATAATGGACTTATTACTTATGTGTTTTGAACCACATATAGAGGTTATCACATCTAACAAGCCATCGGCTTTCTGGTGATGCCTTATACTCATTGTCCATGAAAGTTGTTTATTCTTATTTGTTAAATGAATAAAGAATTGGATTGAATAAGCACGAAAAAAATTGATGTCCTAAATTGGAACATTTTCAAATATTCAAATAAAATGTAAAGAGGTCTATTGTTCAGTTAGCAATAGAGTGTGTCAGTATAGATCTAGTAAGCAAATAATCAACGTTGGTGAACGTGATGGGACGAACTATCACTTCCGAGGCGATCTGGATGTACAGCTACATCTCTACAGCTGGTTATTTTCCCCGTTTCTGCCCTCGTTTCTGTTTTATCATGTTTATCTAATGATATGTATATTTCTTTTTCTCTTTTTCTCATTTATTAACGTGGTATATAGTTATGTTAGCTACATTTTTGTTAGGACATGTGTATGGAGAGGAATGTTGACTATCTCTCCGCTATTATTTTGGGCGAGCATCGCCATGTTGGTGCTGATGAATGTCATGTATCATTCTGTGGTATGTGTTCCGTATACATGTATATCCTCAACTGTTTAACTATTGCATGTTTTCTATCTTTCTTTCTGTTTGCCCGTTATTCCCATTTGTTAAAACGCTTGCATATCCAAAACACAGTGTTAGGTCTGTTAGGCATTTCGTATAGGTTATTAAATGAACATAAATTAGATGAATGTAACAAAACATTGATTGTAGGTATTACGTATCTGAAGAATTGAATCCTGCTAGTACACAATGTTCTCATCAAACACTATGCGTAAGTTTTTTGAACTGTAATGCTAGGACTCTCTCCAAGTTAGAGCTATAAAAAATAGAATATCTTGTTATCTTCTTTGACATTCAGATGCTCAATACTGGGTATCACTGAAACGTGGTTAAATGCAGATTCTCCTCCACTTTTTACAGTAGAGGGTTACAAGGCAGTTCGTATATAGACAGGGTAAAAAGGCCGTGGCGATGGTGTTCTCATGTATATTTCAGAATCATTATCATTCAGAATCAGACATGATCTTTCACTTCCTAGCGAACGTGCAGAGCTGTTATGCGTAGAGGGTGATCTTCCAAGAGAAAAGAATTTTATTGTCTGTATAATATATAGTTTTTTAGGTGATCTTGAATCGCTTATGGCAACCATCAATTCTCAGTCTGCTTGTGTGATGGGTGACTTTAATGTACATTTATTTAGCAGGACTCCTAATATTCTCCGATTTCAAAATGTCTTAAAGTCCAATGTGTTTAATGTAATGATTAATAAACCAACAAGAATAAGTGAACAAGTCATCAACACTTTCAGATAATATCTTCGTGAAAAGTGACAAAGATTATTATCAATCTGGTTTATCTTATTGTGAGATATCTGATGTTATATGATGTACATACGATTGGAACAAAGAAAAAGAAAATTGCAACAACAAAAAAAAGATATATATCATCGAAGAAAACATTTCGTGCTTAAATGATGACCTACAGTCGAAAGCTTGGAGTAGTGTGCTAGCATGTAATGATGCTGAGATGGCATTGAACTAGTTTGGAAAAAAAAATCTATCACTCTTTTGATAAGCACTTTCCGGGCTTAAAGCAATCCAACAGTAAGAGTAAAGGAAACATCAATGGATTACTAAAGGTATTCAACGGTCTATTAAAAGGAGAAATGTCTTAAACAAGAGAAGCAAAAAGAAACCTTCACCGGACCATGTTCATAAATACAAGAAATATCGATATAATTGACGTCAATTATCAGATCCTCACGGGCAATGTTTTACTTCAAACGGTTTGAGAATGCGAGTGGCAATATGTCTTCTATACCTGGAAAATTGTAAAGGATATTTTGTGTAAGCGCAGCAAGACTGAGGCCCCACAGAAAATGTGTCATAAGGATAAAGATATCACTTCCGCAGATGATATTGCTGATGCCTTCAATGTTTATTTCACTAATATCGGTCCAATCGAGGTAAACAAAATAGATGCAGACGGAACTAATCATGGACAATATCTTAGTGAGCCATCTGAACTCTCTTTTTTCCTTATGCCAACTGATTGCATAGAAGTACTTTATATAGTGAAGTAACTGGAAAACAGTCATTCTTGTGGTCATGACGATCTGAGTACATCGTTGTTGAAACAAATCATTGGTTTTATTGTAAGGCCTTAGTTCATATATGTGTCTTTATCGACTGGTGTATTTCCATCACCCCTAAAACTGACCAGGGTTATACATGTTTTAAGAAAGTTTATGTCATGAGTATTGCTAATTATAGACCAATCTCAATACTAAAGTCTTTCTAAGATACTAGAGAGAATTGTATACAATAGGCTGTATAACTTCCTTGACAAAAATAAATGTCTTAACCCTGACCAGTATGGATTTAGGAAGTCTCATTCAACCGACCATGCGGTTCTGAAATTTTATGACCATGTATCTCGAGCTCTGGCTGCCCGTGAGCATGGCATTGGTGTGTTTATGGACCTCAGCAAGGCTTTTGACGACTCAATTCTGTTAGGTAAACTAGAGAACTATAGAGTGCGGGGCATTGCCTTACAATGGTTTACTAGTTATCTATCCAAGAGATGGCAGTATACACGTTTCAATTCTGTGAATTCCAACGTATCAGCGTTAGAGTGCGATGTCCCGCAGGATTCCATATTAGGTCCGCTCATTCATATCACTGATATTTGTAATGTATCTCCCACCTTGAATTATATATTATTTGCTGTTGATACAAGTGTTTTCTTATCTCATCGCAATATCCACACTCTTGAGACTAAGATTAATAAGGAGCTCCCGAAATTAACTCTTTGGTTTAGAATCAACGTACTTTCTCTCAATGTACTGAAACAAGTTATATCCACTTTAAAGATCGAAAGTCTTGTGGTCAACACCAGCTCGATGTACTACTTGATGGTGCCCTATGAGAGAAAAAGCTTTGTGCAAAGTTCCTTGGGGTACATATCAATGAGACTCTTGACTGGAGTGATCATGTGAAGAACATTATAACGCCATTCTCGTAATATTGGCATATTGTACAGAGTAAAATATTTTGTGCCAATCAGAATATTTCCTGTGTTGTACAACAATGTTGTTCTACCTTATATTTCTTATTGTATTATCGTGTGGGCAACATTACGGTATATTACTGAAAATATCATTCTGTTGCAAAAGAAAGCTGATCGCATATGTGTTGGAGCTGGGTTTCGTGACCACACTAATCTATTATTTGTCAAACTAAAGACCTTGAAGGTCGATGACATCAATTTCCTCCAAACCTTTATCTTTATGTATCGTCATAAATCCAACCGCTTGTCCGTTTCATTTTCTATCATGTTTCAGCCTAACATCGCTGTACATCCTATATAACAAGACAAGCGAATAAGTTGCATGTTTCCAATCCCCACACCATGTTAGCTCATAAATCAATTAGGCATAGGGGTCCAGATGTGTGGAATTATTAACAAAATGAACTTTGCAATTTGTTGACGGAATATTCGTTTAAACATACTGTCAAGCGCATTCACAACCTTATTTTGATGACATTCATTCATTCATTTCATTCATTTGATATGTACTATTAAATTAAAGAGAATTCATATGTAAGTATAGATAATGAAAAAAAGGTTTACCCGTAAAAGCCTCAGTGGCTTGATAAGAATCTGAAGAGAAAACAAAATAATTACACTGGAGAGATAAAGCTGTTAAATTACTTTATTCTATGTTTCGCCAGGTCAATAATGATTAGAGAGGAGGAATGCTTTAAGTAGAATTTTAAAGGAATTGATGAACTGAGCATTCTGAATGTGGGCTGATAATGAATTCCATGTTACTGGAGCATTTTTATTACTTCCCTCATGTGGAATTTAACAGACTGACGGGTATTGTGTTGATGAATTTCTGCATTCAATGAAAGCATGTGCACGATATAAGAAGGTAGCGAGTTTGAAAAGAATCTGCGCATTAAACAGCCAATTTGCATCGTATTTATATAACAAACATGAAGGATATGAAAACGGTTGGGTAAAGAAGGTTCAAGGTAATGAGAATTGGCACATATAACGGAGGATTCTTTTCTGTAGACGATGAAGTCTGAGTAAGTCTGAGTTTTGTTAACTTGATGTCAGATTATCTTACATTATGTGGACCATAGATTCTATGACTAGTTAATGTTCTTAATTTTTTAGTTTATTAATCGACACCTACCTCACATTTTTGTTTTGTTTTGTATCTGTTTCTTGTATCATTCATATCATTGGCGTGTATATTTTGATATGAATGTGACAACTCCCTATTAATGTGGTTAATTGGACAACCCCTCCTCCTTTCTGCCCCCCCCCCCATCTCTTCCGATTTTCGCTTGTATTTTCGTTGTAACATTTCTGTATAGTGTAGGTAAGGGTTATATATGAAAACAAGCAACCCTTAAAGCTACAAGCTTATATTGTCAGACCTCTGTATGTTCCACTGTGTACAAGTATATGTATGTCTTAATACTTTGTATGTATCTTTAATAAATTGCTATTTGTCACATGTATACTTTATATGTCATTGGTCGTATCACATGGTTTGTTATTGGAGAACTATGCAGGAATTAATGAATGAATGAATAAATAAATAAATAAATGTAGCTTTCCTTCCAAAGTGCAGCTGAGGAATGATAGCGTATACATTCAGATGACCGAGGAAGTGATAGGTCGTCTCATTGCCTGAAACCAAAATTTATTATTTGCTTTATATTCCACATCTCAAACTAACTATCTGTACCAAATATGATATTTGAGGTACAAAAGTAATGTTTATTTCTCTACCTAACCCCAAGCCGTAGACGTAACTAACAATGACCACAAATTTGTTACCACGTACCGCGGCGCCGAGCTCCTGTTAGTCTACTGTTAGTCAATTGATAGTCCGAGTGTAACGAACTTTTATTTCCCACGTACTGAAAATATTGATCACGCGTTAGGACTGTGAGGAGTGAAGAGATCAGCGAAACAAGCAAGGTGGTTCGCGAACCACGAGTCTCGCCTGATTTCGCAATTGATAAACAGTGCTAAGTTTTTTTTTTCAAATATTTTTTCAAAACTTTTGACCCGTAGATGACCTTTGACCCCATCAGCCTCATGAAGAGACACATATGGTATTACCTAAAGATCATTTGTACCAAGTGTGATCACAATTGATGCAGAAAAAGAGAAGAGAGCAAGTCAAATGAAAGCTTTGAGAAAAATGATGCACATGGCCTCATGTCATTTGACCTTTTGACCCCTAGATGACCTTTCACCCCCATCAACCTCATGACGACACATGTGGTATTACCCAAGGATCATTTTACCAAGTTTTATCACAATTGATGCAGAAATAAAACTAACATTTTTGTAACAGACCAACATACCAACAAACTAACAGACCAACAGACTAACAGGAAAAGTGATCACTAGGTCTCTACCGAACTTCGTTCAGGCGAGACAAAAAGTACTAACCAGATGTAACCCCTAGAGTGTAACGAACTTTTCTTCTTCGCAGGTGATCACATGGGCAAAACTACGCTTTATCACATGAAGTCATACCTACTTAGTCGGCATTGTATTATTATAATAATACAGTGTAAACACTGTACGCACACAATTTTGCACTTGCTTATACACACACACACACACACACACATACACATTACATACAGAATTGACATACGCTCACACACTACATAACTATATAACACACGATGTACATGCATAATTACATTACGTCCCTTTTACAAGTCAATATCGATATGAATTTCCACTACATTTATTAAGTCAGCCAGTTTGTTGTATCATTAAAAAAAATGTTACAATGAATTGAATGAAACTGACAATTTTTTAAACTATTTCTTGTTATTGTTGAAATCTTAATTCATTCATCTTCTCACTCTAATACAATTTTAATTTATATGATTTTATGAACTTTGATTATTTGTACTTTTTGTGTTATATTTGCCCTGCATGTCCATTACTACGTCGTCCTGGGCATTCTATTGTGAAAAGTATTGTACTGATATTTCTTCTGTATTGTTATGTATAATGTATTCCTTTGTTGTTTTTATACATGACAAGAAAATAGAAAAAAAATTGATTCTTGTTAAGCAACTTTGAAAAAGAGCAGGGAGAAGTCACATCTCTCAGAAAACTTGTGAGACACACAAACGACAATTCACTTTATTTTTTTGTGTGGTGAGGTCTACATGATCCACAGTAATTTAATGAACACATGCTTATTCAGCTGGTGATAATGGTAACACAAGAACCAATACCAGTAACAGTACATGAAACAATGAATCTGTATTTGATTAAGACGATCGTAGATCCCATTATATGACAGGCATGAATTTTATTTATCTTATTAATGAATAAGACAAGAATATAGTTACTTTTTATAATGTTGATAACAACACCCTTATCAAGTTTATGAAACATTCCAACCAAGCAATGCATGTATGTAACATCGTAAGATTTATTTCTTCTTCCCAGATCTCCCACAATTTCTGACCGAAAAATTAGGGATGATTTTGCTCAAAAATAAGATGCCATTCTCATCGTGATGTTAGAAAAATCGCGAAGTTAGGGTGAAAGTTGCCTATCAACCGTACCAATTGTCCCTATTGTCCCCTTACTTCGCGATTTTTCTAACATCGCAATTTTTTAAGCACAATTAGAATGGCACTTTTATTTCCAATAATGAATAACAACTAAAATTGAAATAAAAGCTGGAAGGTCTGCCTTAGTTTCCCTTGAAACCAGTCGATTTATGATGAAAATATAAATTTAATAATCCTTTATTACACGTTACAATCATATACAATAGGCCTACATACATACACATGATACAACAAGGCTTAATACGAATTTTATTTATTTTTCCTTTATTTCCCCTCAAAATACAATCAATGGTAACCATTATTACTCTCTATATCTGGAAAAATCTCTTTGAACACTTTGTGTGGAGTTTCTGTATTAATTTTAAATTGTATCACTTTCTATTGGAATTAATTTCCCCTCAATTTCAGTTTTTTGCTATATCAAACTCAATTTTTTTTTCATCTTAAATTCAACACTCCCATGTTGCCCACAAACTTGCTTTAACCTATATCTATATCGAGCTGATTTCGTATTCTTTCATTTTATCATATCACGAGCGCTATTCCGGTACCATGAGCATCAATCAAGTACATGTACCAGACTGTTTAATCATAACATACTGAATGAAAACTTCTACTCTTTGCATTCTCTCCATTTAATAGAGTCAAATTTTGTGAAAAGCAAGATAAAAAAAATGATAAAATAGCACCCTTATGGAGTTGGTTTTGTATTCTATATTTTTTTACACATGATGAACGTCAATCCAGTACCACAAGCATTAATCCAGTACATGTACCAGACTGTTTAATCATAACATACTGTATGGAAACCTTTAATTCTGTCAAAGTCATGTATAATACTGCCCCTCAGCTATTATTTTCCCCATACACCTGTATTAACATTTCATCAGAATGAGCACCACGTGAGCATTAGATCTTCTATAAATGACATGATTTACCTTCATGCTTGATATGTTAAAAGTCTCAATACAACCTTCTCACTTCCCACAGTAGATGCCTTACCTTTGCCATTCAAACACTGAAATAGGCTACAAATTAGGTCTGAATTTAAAGTATGGAATTGACAAGAAGATATGCAACCATATCAGCAATGACATTTTTTATACTTGACACAACCCAACTGCTTCAGGAAAGGCATAAAGAACCTTAAACAAATCTTCACCTAGTTGTACTGGCAGCAACAGACTTGGCAAATATACTCTTCGTCTGAGGAGGGATGGCAATCTGGGGTTGCGTTCATGCGACACTTTTTTGCCCTAGAATCATGATTAGAATTTTGCTTCAAAATTCGTTTCTGCAGAATCACGATTGCGTTTGTGCTTGAACGCAACCGCGTTTTGAATCATGATTACATGACATCATTGTGTCGGCCTATTTCCGGTGCTAGTCAAGCAGCCCACGTGGAAGTCAGAAAACGCGCGCGTAAAAGCTGACCTATACTTCCTGGGTCAAACCGCGCACTGGGATGCACACTGGATCGGCCTGAATCTGAGTAGAAACGTTATTGGAGAGAAGTCGTCTGAATGCTGATTCTGTCATTATCGTGATTCATGTTTGCATTTTGAATAACGTTTTCAATCATGATTCAAAACGTGATTATGGTGATGGTCGCACGAACGCAACCTAGGTGTGCACACCGGAGATGCATCCATCTGCCGCACACCTCGCATCTCACCCATGTGTCTTTTCTCGATGGACAACGTGGCATGTCAAATACCTTTCTGTGGGATGGCACTTCCGAAGAGTTAGCAAATAATTCGCAGTGAACAAATTTTCGCATTTTGCTGACATGTTGTCCGATGATGGCTGGGTTAATACAAAACCGTGGGTAACAGCTAGTGCATTCTAAATATAGAAAAGGAATATATTTAGAACAAACATTGCATTACAATATCAACTGAAAAACATGCAACACATATTGTGCACTAATTATTCTTAGATGCCTCAACTACAGCTATCAAAATTCCCTAAAAATGGCTATCAAATAGCTGCTAAATGGAAACAGATTTTTTTCCGCATATTATTCCATGACAAACTTAAAGGAAGGCTGAAAACGAGATTTATTTATACATTTTACATGTGCAGTTGATACATCATTTGAAACACATTTAACAGACAAACCTCTATGAAAAACAATGATTCCTTCATTAAAAACAAAAGACAAAAAAATTATGAAACAATACGGCACACATCTGGGAGAGCACCTCGCAAATGACATCACAAAATCAGAATTTTAAAAAATGATAACTTTCTTATCCCTTCCCTGCAAGGGTTAACTTACCCTACAGCTAGCCACTCTCCAAAGGGACAGTAACCCAAGGAGAAGATCTGAGAGGTGAAGTCATGCTGCTGAAGCTGCCTTCCTTGTGAGGATAGAGAGAAGAGCAGAGAGGATTGACATGGGATCCATCATTCTTTAAGCTCTCTGTATTATATTTAAAATGCACCATAAGAGAAGAGATTTTCTATAAATAAAGCTATCACCGGACAGAGAGAGAGAAAGAGACAGAGAGAGATAGATACAGAAACAGAAAAGTAGAGAGAGAGAGACAGAGTGAAATAAAGCAAAAGAGAAACAAAGAGGGAACAGGAGAGAGAACCACATAGATACAGAGAGAGCATGAGCTATGCATTTTGAAAATTTTAATTGCGCTGCACTGCACATGGCATATAAACTGGATCAAAGTTGGCATCACACATGTTCCCCTCAAGTTGTTCCTGTACCTCTCTGAGGTCCCAAGATCTGACTGTGTTGTCCAGACCTCCAGTCCAGAGCTTCGAGCCGTCCGGGGGAGATGTCGATACAGCTTGCTCCATCAGCGTGCCCTTGGAATTGCCTGCACAATGGAGGAACACCAGGGAGATGTTTGAGATTCTACTAACATCAACATCAAAGTAATGGCAACAAAGTATACATATCAGATATATATGTGAGGGAAAGGAAAGGAAACTGGAGCAAAAAAAAAAAAAAATCAAGAGAAAGATGGCAAAAACAAAAGGCAAGGAGAGGAAGAACATGAGAAAGAAAAATGACAACAACAAAATGAAGGGGGAATGATAACAAGAACAAGAAAAACAAGTAAAACACAGAAAAGGGGGAGGAGGGGCATCAATAGAGCAAATTCTCAAGAATTTTATGAAATGAATATTCAAGGACTCTCCACAAACTCAAACTGTGTTTATGAGCACCATGTATTGATCCGACCTGGACAAGGTATCACCTGATCTGGGAAAGGTTCACCTGACCTGGACAAGGCATCATCTGACGTGGGCAAGGTGTTACCTGATCTTGGCAAAGCTTTCACCTGATTTAGATATGGTATCACCTGACCAGAGCAAGGCATTACCTGACCAGGACAAGGTACATGTAGTGAAAGTTGAATCACAGTTTCAAAACTTTCATTATTATTGCTGTTATATTGGTTTTGAGTAAATAGCGCCCTCTTGTGGCCAGTACTTGCACAAGATATGACTGACATGGCAGCAAGTCATGAACTGTTGTTGAGGACAGAATTTGCTTCCATCTATTACATCCAAGGCCCAAGATGAAGCATTTTCTAACATAAGGAGGCAAAGAGGTTAGTAAAACTATTGATTATTTTATGTTGGAATTATATTGTAGGATAAAGTTAATTCTGATAGGTTTATTTGTGAAAGTGAATGTACACTATTAGCTGTATGCATGTTTAATGTACACCATGTATAATGTACACAACGTATAGTGCACACAGTGTAAAATGCAGTAAAAAGGGTGTCAGTGATACATACTGCTTTTCTCTATCTGAGATGTTCAACTCTGTAGTGTCTAAGTTTGATATATGTTGAAATGTTGTGGTGTTTAAGTTACCTTAATCATGTATTGTGATCGACAAGATGTATTGATGTTGGCTTAATATTTTTGTACATGTACTTATTATGTTTCCTTTGTTCATCTCTGTTTATTTCAGTTTTTACGGAATTTCTACACGAAATAAAAGACCAACCAAACGGCAAATTCCTGTCGAGACTTCTGTCTTCATTTAAAACGCCTCGGCAACAGTCACAGTGAAAACTCTGGCTATCGACATTCGACATGGCAACAGAAGGAGGCGATCATTCGTCAGAGCAAGGTAACAGGGCAACTCCGCGTCCACGGCAGCCCACAGAAAAGGGTGTCCAATAGCAGTTGGGCATGAAGGAGAAAGATTGGAGAAAGGCTGTCACAGCTTGGCGAAGGACTTCTGACCAACTGAGACATATCTTGACAGATGATCATGCTGAAATCGATGCAATAAAATCCAAACGAGATGACCTCCAATCTGCCATGGACACGGCCATCACGGCGCAGGCAGCCCTTGCAGATGCGGCACCGACCGACACTGAAAGCGAGGCAAGGCTCGAAGCCATAGAGGAGGAACACTCGCTCCTTATGAAGGAGACATTCGGAAGGGTGAGATCGCTTCAAGGAAGCATTAAACTCTCAACAGCTGGTTCCTCTTCGAAACACCGATGCCAACAATGGCTTGATCAGCAGCCACAGCTCAAGGTCAGTGACGAACAGAACAACTGCCTACAAGCTGATAATATGCTGAACGATAGAGACTGTGGTGTTGAGCAAGCGCCGGAGGAAGTTCTTGGATCATCGAGGCAGCGACAAGCCTTTGAACAACGGGTGCCAGCACCACAGCCAAACCAAGATCGGGATAAGCTACTCATAGATTGCCTATTGGATCAGCTCCGCCTCAATAGGCTGCCCTCACCTGAGCCACCGGTGTTCGACGGAGACCCTCTTCGATACCCAGCATGGAAAAGGGCATATGACATGCTAATTGAGAAGAAGGGGATTCCACCAGAAGACAAGTTCTACTACTTGCTCAAGTATTTGCAGGGGCAGCCATTGGACTTAGTGCAGGGCTACTCACTTCTAAGCAATGACCACGCCTACACCCTTGCGAAGCGGCAACTGGAAAAGCGTTACGGGAATACGTTTGTTTTGTCAAACGCATTCAGAGACAAACTGGACGCCTGGCCAAAGATAGGCTCGAAGGATGCGGAGGGACTTCGTAAATACAGTGATTTCCTCCAACAATGCAACGCCGCATCCCAATTTGTTCACCACCTGAAACATCTGGATGATGAAAGAGAGAACAGGCGACTACTGCTGAAATTGCCAGACTGGCTCACCACCAGATGGGGAAGGATAGTCGTTCAATGGTCACGGGATACCGGCGCCTTCCCTCCGTTCACGGTCTTCGTCGATTTTGTTGTCAGTGAAGCGGAAGTAGCATGCGCTTTGATGACGCCATCAAAGGTCTCTCTCAACCGGCGTGCAGAACGGGGACGGACGAACCAGAGAGACACTCTGCCAGTTCTGCGAAGCGCAGCACCGCCTGGAAGACTGCTCTTCCTTTGCGGCACGGTCAATGGGAGAGAAGAGAGACTTCATCCGCAACGGCAACTTGTGCTTTGGATGCCTCAAGCCAGGCCACAGATCCAAGGACTGTCGGAATAGGAATACTTGTTCTTCATGCAAGAAAAGGCATCCCACCATTCTTCATGATGATAACTGGAAGGACAAAAGGTCATCAAGAAGGGTTGACACTCAGCGAGAACTAGAAGAACCACACTTGTCGCATGCGTCAAGAAACAGAGATAAACCCCATGCATCGAAAACCTCAACAGTCACAGTACATGTATCACATGACCTCGCCTGACCGACTCACCTGACCAGGGTCTGGTTGTGCAGGTCCCAGACAGCGATGTTTCTGTCGCTGCAGCAAGAGAAGCAGACCTTTGAGTCTGGGCTGATGGCCAGGGCGTAGCAGGCAGGGGCGCTAGACGTCAGCTCTGCCTTGATACGGGGTGTGACCTGCGTGGCAAGGAAGGCACAATACATATTATTGCCAAAGCAAAATCAAAATACCCTTGTCAGGTTGATAATCACTACATGTATTGCAGTAATTCCGCAACAATTTAAGAGGTTAACTGTGAAATAGTAAAAACTGCAGACTTATTTCCTTTTAGTACATTTATATTTTGATGAGAAAAGCCATATGATCATGTACTTTACTATTAAATCGTACAAAAAAGAGGCTAATTGGTTCTTGTTAGTTCGTGTTCATTTGTTAAATAAAGAGTTTAGCAGTGAGGGGCCAGACGGACGGGGTGTTTAACCTGCTGCTTACAATAACCAAGTGGTTTCTATGGAGTTCCCTATGTTCATGTGCCATGGTGACAGCTACAATCGTTTGAGTCCATTGGCTGTCATCCCAGAGTAGTTACAATCACTGGTCAAGGGAACCATGGCAACAGCTACAATCCTATGACTTCATTGGCTGTCATCCCACAGGAGTTACAATCAATGGACAATAGAAGTTTCCATTCAGTATGATATGATTAAACAGTTTGGTACTGGATTAACGCTCATGATATGTTAAAATGAAAGAATACATAATCAACCTGATAAGGGTGCTACTTAAAATTTATTTTGTCATAAATTTGAGAAATTAGACTCATTGGAAAGGAGAGAAAGCAAAAATTTGAAGTTTCTGTTCAGTATGTTATGATTATATAAAACAGTCTGGTACTGAAATGACGCTCATGATACATGTATATATCAAAATGAAAGAATACAAAATCAACTCGACAAGGGTGCTACTTTATCTATATTTTGTCATGATTTTGACAAATTGCACTCATACAAAGGAGATGAAGCAAAAATTAGAGGTTTCAAATCAGTGTGTTATGATTAAAAGTGTGATCCTGGATTAAAGCTCGTGGCACCGGATTGACGCTCATCATGTGTTAAACTGATAGGATACGAAATCAACTCTGCTACTATATCAATCATTCTTTTGTCTTGATTTTCACAAAATTTGACTTATTTGAACGGAGAGAAAGCGAAACGTAGAAGCCTCCATTCAGTATGTTGTTAAACAGTCTGGTACTGGATTAACGCTCATGGTACCAGACTGACGCCTGTCATATGTTACACTGATAGAATATCAAGTCAATTTGATTATGGGAAGTACTGCGTTATCATTATTTTTGTCATGATTTTGACAAAGTAGGACTCATTAAAAAGGAGAGTGCAGAAAATTGGAGGGTTCCATTCAGTACGTTATGATTACACAGTCTAGTACAGTGTTACATGTACATGTACATGTGTTAAAATGATCGATAGAATTTGAAATCAACTCTCAACAACTGAATAAGGTTGCTACTTTATCATTATTTTGTCATGATTTTGACAAAATAGAACTATTTGAATAGAGAGAAAGCCAAAAGTAGAAGTTTCCATTCAGTATGTTATGATTAAACAGAGTCATAAAGTTACAACCATGGGCGCGTTTCTCGACACGATGACAACTCTAACCTTAGCTCTAACTCCGATAGTTACATGTAGCACTGAGGTGATTCTCGAACTGTACCCTCAGCTCTAAATGCTGGAACTGCTCGGACCCTGTTGTATCTATTGTTCTCGATCGGACGTTCTATGATAACATTTCTGCTGCATTTTGTCAAAATTCGCTAAACATAAAATCAGCTGTGGTGGGGAAAGAGGTTTGCTTGTTTAATATCACTCCATTGAAGGCGAGATTCATGAAAAGGATAACAAATATTTCAAAATATTGACTATGATTAGAGCATTCCGTAGATCAGAGGGCTAGTCTAAGCAATCCAACATTTTTAACACTGTTTAATGTTGAAAATTCACTCGTGTTCGCTTATTTATTTTTGAATGATGAAGTCTAGACTATGTGTGATTAAGATTTTTGCATCAGTTGTGAATATCAACACATGTGATAACCCCTTTCTTCAATATTCAGACATTTATTTGAAGAATGGCATGTTTGCAAGACTATCATTTACATGGTATCTTTCAACACAAATATGACCAAAATGAAAAGCATTAAAGAAAATCGATGAATTGATTTAACAGAAGAAAATGAGATGATGGCAGTTATGGCACACCAATCTTCATGAAAATGATGCGTTATACATCAAGCCATAGATTAATCAACGTTTTAAACAATACTTCGCCCCGTATTTAAAAAAATCACAATCATTTCAACCTGATATTTTATTAATTATTGCAGAGTTTAGAGAGAAAGGCTATCAATTTGTCTGAAAATTCTGATCCAGTATCTATATACGAGATGTCACTGTCACTGATATCCGACTTAGCATTCTCTTCGAGAATCGGTTTAGCATTATTGGCGCTAACGTGAGTTCCAAATCAGATGCCGCTGGCATTCTAATGCAGAAACAGGCCCCACGTTACTAATTAATAGTAATACTAACAGATTACTTACCTGACATGCTTGATGTCACTAGTTTCAGCTGCACGTAAGTGCAGTGCTGAGTGCTGTTGTTGCACTTGCTCCTGCAAAAGTGAGGCGTCTTCCGATAGCCAACATGGCAACAATAAAGTGCAATGATGACTTTGCAGACTCGAAAAATGACAACAGAAGTTACAGAACATAGGAAGTCTCGTCAAAATCTGCTAACCAACCTCGCAGATCACTTTCAGAGTCAACTGTATTCCAAGCTGGTCATAGCTGGAGTAGCCCAGGGCCATGAAACATGATCATCTTCATCCCGTTGAAGATAAAGTGTAAAACGATCTAAGCACGCAGACGCCCAAAAAAAATTAACGTGGTACATAAAAACACTCACTCAGACGTACGTTCAGCTAGCTGCAGCTAGCTATGCGCTATGGGGTATACATATGTACTAACAATCCTACATACTATGGCCCTCAAAAAGCACGCACGCGCACGCGAATTTCGAGTTCGTTTCGCTGCGATTTTGCTTCATCTCGCGTCAGATGTCCAGGTCAATCTGAAATACGGTCAGAGTAAAATTCATCCGAACATTTGAGGATACAATACAAAAATGAATGTAGGAGATAAATAAAAAAATTATTATGGTGTCTTCTAGTCATCGGATATCTACAAACAATAGCGTTAGCATGATGCCTTTTTTTCCATCTGTGGGTCTCTTCAGCGACACCATAAAAAATTTGGACATCTGACGCGGCAGTCATCTGACGCGGTGACACCGGCGGGCAGCTTTACGCCGTGCCGGACAAAACGAGCAAGAACCGAGATCTCCGCGGTGACCAAATGATAATGGTGCACCCATCACTCTCATCTAAGGGCCGCAGTTATGACGTCACTTCATCTCCAGAACCCCAAGAAGGCTCGAAGCACAACGACGGTGCACCACATGGTAATGAGGATGCAAGAATGGGGGATCTATACGCGGTTCCTGATAAAGGCCCTGGGTTGAGGAAAGAAGTGGCCCACTACACCCCGGGGAAACCAGATGACAATCCTAACAAGAGACATAATGTTAGTACCCTCTACGCTGTCGTCGACCGATCCTCGAAGGACGCCAAGGAGGAATCACGTGATGTATCTGATTTATATGCTGTAGGTGATCAAAACAAACAAATACAAATAACTTTAGAACTCATTTAACTTGATTTTAGCCAAAATGTTCATTGTGTGTATCTTACTATAACAGAGAAAAGGAAAAACTAAGTTTTTGAATAAAATAGTTTAGTGGTATTTAGCTGTGAGACACCTGTATACCATATGACAAATTTGTGATATAGCTCTTAATTTTGCCTTAATTTCGTGGTAATTGTAGGAGGAGACAGTCAATTATGTCAGAAGTTGTATATAACTGTAAATACATAATGTGTACCTAATACATTAATTTGTCCGAGTTTAGTGATGCTTATGGAAGAAGGCAATCAGTATGTAAGACGAAAAACAGAAGGTAACAATTTGTTATACGAAACAAAGGACATATTGTATTATTCATTACATATTGGTCAATGAAGAAACCCTTTAAATACGAAACTACAAATATGTATGTACATATAGGATTAAATAGCTTCGGGGGAATATACTGTACTGGGAAGATCAACAAATTCAAAAGGTGCAAATGATCCACATATCGAGTAATTGGTGATTAAATCACATTAATTCTCAAAATGGTCGGTCAGAACATTTTGAGGATTTGTGATTTTAAACCTAGACTTGTATTATAAGTACAAATGGTTTGTTCCGGTCGAATTTGGCACATGTGTGAGTATATGATAGTTAACAAAAAATATTGCAACGGTAATTGAAAGTGAGAGTATAACTTTGAGGACCGTTTATTTTAAGTGAAAAGAGAAAACAATAGACATGTTTGAAAGGGACTGACACCAAATAATTCCTTTGTGATCGTGTAACTTCTGATTATTTCTCATTTTAAATGGTTGTTAATAAATGTAAACTATTCTCTTTTTTAAGATATTCCAAAATGAAATGTCATCTTGCAGGGACATATTTCTATGAAGGCAGTACCAGAGTTATCATTGTGGAAGTATACAGTTATTTGAAAAGGTGTTCCAAAATCAATTTTCAGAGTACAGTAAGCCCTGAACGTAAATACCGCTCAAGAGATACAAGCAGTATGGTCTTTATGAGAAAGTTGATTTGATGTGCAGGTTTCATTTATGAGCAGATGGTCAATGCAGGTGATAGCTAAATAGGTTCCAAGCTATACGAAAGTTCAAAGAACTAAGCGTATGGCTCGGAGAAAAGGTAATAACAAAAGTACAGATTAAGACATAAGAACAGTATTGATTTACTGTAATAAGTCAGTGTATAGTATATACCACGCCCGACATAATTAAATGTATCATGTACGAAAAGAAAGCTGAGCCATCACACGACAAATGTGCTAACAAGCTGAGCTAAAGAGGAGGAAGTTTGTCTCATGAAAATGATGGCGAAAGTCGTTCTATCGCTTGAGTTGGTTTCTGACAGATATATACAGGGATATATGTACATGGATTTGCCTGAATAACCAGTAAAAGATCTTATAATTATTTTTTCTTAGATTGCCACGACTGTTACTGTGACTGATAGCTACTCTTAACGATTCGTAGCAACAGAAGCAATAGTAGTAATAGGCGTAGTAGCTACAATATGATATAAATTATAGTAGCACATGTATATTTACTTGTAATTAAAACAAATTATGATATGTTGTGGACTTCATGATTGTCACATCAAAGGTTACTTAACGTTGCATTTACGGTTACAGTTCGATATTCCGAAGGTTCGTTCTTCCAAAGGTTCGTTATTCCGAAGGTTCGTTCTTCCGAAGGTTCGTAATTCCGAAACACGTAAAGTGCCTATACCTCGATGCTCGTTAGTCCGAAAACGAAAAAGGGTTCGTCAATCCGAGCATTTTTCGCGTAACGTTTCAACGGGCTAGCGTACCAGTGTGTTCATATGTATGAGATAGTGTGTGCTAACATGTGGCTTCCCGCTATGGGGATATGGTGATGAGACTTAGGAAAGGGGGGGGGGGTTGTCAAATATATGTTTTTACTTATTAAATGAGGGCCCCATTAGCCACCCCCCCCCCCCCTCCTCCTTCCAAATCCTGGAAGGGCTCCGGTGCACCTGACGGGAGTCAAAGGGTATTTTCAGTAATGGTACGATTACTGGACCAATTATCACGGCTGAACCGTTCTGACGTGATCACATGTCATATTCTCGTTTGATTTTAAAGACACGCAAATAATCCGCCTTACAACGGTACTACGAGAGTGATAACGACGCTATAATCTAAAATCCTAAGACGAAATGAAAACGATACCCGTTATCACAGCAAAGTGGTTCTTACAGGTCCGCGACAGCACCCGTAGTGCAAATTCTTTTTTTAGACCTCGCACGTAACGTCACAACATTAAAACTTGAAAATATTATATTTTTTTATACTTTGACTGATTTTCATCAAATTAATATGCGTCTTTTCATGTGTCTACTTTTATTGAAACCAATTTAATGTTATCACTTTAAACCTCGGGGTTCTTTTTTTCGGAAACTGAAGAGTCACACGCTTTTGGCTCCTTACTTATTTACATTACCATGATTACCTCAGCGTAGTGCAACTGTGATGTTTCTTCCAGCGGCAGCCAACATCTAAATAAGAAAGGTATAGATGACCCTGCGACACTACAGTGTATAGCGCCATGTCGTGGCCATGACGCGCTAACAGTTCCACAACAAAGCACAAAAAGTGTGATTAGATTGTGCTAAGAAAAGTCATTAATGTGCTTTGTGATATTTGTTGAGTATACAGTAGCTATTTGAAAACTGGCGGTGAGCTAAAACTCTGAGTATAGCTTTATTGTTAGTGAATAGAGATATATATGGGTTCATTTCTTTTATTTATATCTCTTAGGCTTGTATTGTGACTTAACGGTTCTTGACATTTCAAACTTGACAAATTGTTGAGTGTACAATAATTTATAGTGAGAGCATGACATTAAGGAAAGTTCTTCTTTTTAGAGAATAGAGTTGAGTTTGAAATGGTTTGAAACCAAATTGTTTCTCTATGGTGAATTAATTTTGAATTGCTTCCTAATTATGACGAGTTGTTGGCAAATTATCGTTTTGACGGTTTAAGCTCTACGATGGAAGGTAAATTGAATGCATCAAATGCTAAATGTTATTCGGAAATTAAATATCATTTCGTGAGAAAATGGATTTTGTAAGGGGTTGTTCCAACAAGTTAAATGGTCAATATGATACATTTCTCTGAAGGGCTCCGAGAAAAGATAATAAAAGAGAATAGAAAAAGACAGAAGACCAGTATTCATTTACTGGAATATGTCGGTGTATGACCTAAATACATGTATATTCATGTACAGGTACAATAATAAGGCTCTCAACAAATAGGCTGACAAGCTAGGCAGAAAAGGGAGGAGGTTATCCACTAAAAATACCTCGGAAAGTCGTAATACCACTTGAGATGGTTTCGAATGGAATACGTCATTAGGAAATAAGAGAAAAAATCTATGATTACATGAAAGGGAAAATTATTAGATCAATATAGAGAAAATCCACCCTGACGGGAAAAAGGTTTTGATTATGGCAGAAAACGAGAGCAACATATAAATCAATGTTTGACGAAAATCCGCTAAAGGATAAGAAAGATTTGTTTGAGTTTGTTTGAGTTTTTGTGACGTCACGTGTTAGTTAGTCTCCCATATGTTGTATGCTTTATGCTTCTATAGATTGTCATTATTTTTCTTTTTATGAGGGATTGAATCTTATCCATATAGTTGTGTGTGTAAACACATGAATTAATTATCAAATGCACAGGTAGAATGGTACACTTTTTGTGAAAATGGGAATTTCCCCTAAAATAGTACCGGCCAACTATAACTTAGGTTATAGCAAAGTTTATGAAAGAATGCAGAATTTGACAACTCAAAACTTTGTTATTCTTTGACGTGTTTTTTCAAACCACCGCTATTTTTTTATTCCATGTTTTTGCCTTTTTTAGAGCCAAATAATTTCAGGATGGACTTTCCCTTCAAGTTTTTAGGTATGGGATAATAGTGGTAATAATTATGAGCCGTAATCGTAAACCGTTCTCCGGTCGCCATCGGGTCCGCATTCCAATTAATTTCAACGGGTTTTTTTATCAAATTGTGCTGATTCCTTTTTTCTATCCTGAAATTAAACAAAACATGACAGACTGACGATAAGTCACTTACAACAGGACCCCTAACCTATAGTTGTGCGGTAAAGATGAACACTCATGCCCTAAGTGTCATTGTGTAACCTTTTGTGTGCTAGACACACTGCTGGTCTATGAACTTTCTTTGCATTAATTTTGCTGAAATACATCGTTGACACAGAAAGAATATTAGTTTACTAGGATTAATCATTATACAGGCAACATGTGAATGTTTGGCCTATACAAAAAGGATACGCCGTCATTTGCTCTGTATGTATCATGTGCGCGTTATTTTACCAGTTATACACACAGATCCAATACAACAGCAATTTGTTTGACACACAAAGGCTTAATCCTCATCTGTCAGGTCTGTTTACTGGTCTCCAATCATTAGCGGAAAAGATTAAATGCCTCCAACATGTTTGTCCAGACAGGACATTTCCAAACGTAAGGGAAGTCCTCTCTCTATCTCATCCAAATATAGATATTTGACGTAGTGCCAACAAAATAACTCTCATTTCCTTCAAGGCATGTAGTATTATTTTGGGACTTGAAGACTTCACGCATGTGTGATGTTGAGTTTATCCTGTTTTGAGAGTTTGGTCAATATCACACTCTATACTACACTGTGTTGCATTTTGATAACATTATGATGATAATGAATAAACGTCTATTGCAGTAGTATTCTTTTTAATTATTACTTTCATTATTATCATCATTAGTAGTAGTAGTAGTAGAAGTAGTAGTAGTAATAGTAGTAGTAGTAGTAGTAGTAGTGGTAGTAGTAGTAGTAGTAGAAGGACTAGGAGTAGTAGTAGCATTAATAGTAGTATAGTAGAAGTAATAGTAGTAGTAGTAGCAGTAGTAGTAGTAGTAGTAGTAGTAGTAGTAGTAGTAGCAGTAGCAGTAGAAGAACTAGGAGTAGTAGTAGCATTAATAGTAGTAGCAGTAGCAGTAGGAGGAGGATGAGGAGTAATTTGAGTGACAGTAGCAGTAGTATTAGTATGATACAAGTAATAGTAGTACATGTAGTTCTTGTAGTAAGTACAATTTAAGTATGATATATTGTGGAGTGCATGATTAGCAATTTAGAGCTGGCTTAAAGTTGATATAAGAGGGAAAAAAATATTCATGAATTTTGTATCTAATGACAGCATATGCTATTTATAATCTGTTTATCAACATATGATATCACAAAAATCGTCTAGCCTCTTGATATCATCAACTAAAGTACCACAAAAATAGCCTCTCTTCCGGGCCTGAAAACCAGCCACGAAATACGCCTCGGTCGACATGACGTAACGTCATGGTTTTCCTCTCATCCCGGCCCCGGATGTCCCACAGAAAATCGTATACAGAGCTCCAGAGAAATATTTGATTTTATTTTCAAAGGTTGAAAACTCATGTAATCAATAGTTGTGTGTATATTTTTTTACCTGTGATATATTAATGATGTCATAAATAATAACCAACAGGCTTAACAGGTAGAAATATTTGCGTTACCAATGTTTTATTTCACATTTTCATCACTATTTTTTTTTGTGTGTGCTTGTGTGTGTGCGTGTGTTGATATACGAACGTGTGTGTGTGCCTTTTCCGTATGTGCAGACCGTGAAAGTAGATCCGGTAATTTTTTTTCCCCACACGTCTCCCGAAAAAATCGAGAATTTTTTTTAGAAACTGTACCTTTTCACACACACAAAATGTTGAGCCCGCTAATTCAAACCATATCCGAGAGGGAAATCAATATATCAAGCTAAAATATATACATTTTTGGGGTGATTCGTGTTTAATCGGGTCGAGCTCACATTTTTCCCCCCACCATCTCCCAGTACGAAGTCCCATATGCGTGCTTTCACGTAATGTGCTGTGAGTTGTTTCGTGCGTTGTATGCTGTGAAGCCTACGTGATATTTGAATGGTGCGAGCGTGAAAGCGACGGACAGATCACAGATGAAGAGATAAATATTGAGTGTGTGAGAGAAATAGATAGGGAGGGAGAAAAGGAGAGATGAGGAACAGAGTAGAGACATTATTTGAGAATTCTAGAACACACATCTACGCCAAAATGACTCTTTGTGTACTCCCCTTTTTCACTTCCTCTTATTAACATTTCTGGATCTCTCATACGCCTGTACGCTATATGTTATTCTCAATATCTTTTACCTCCTTTCCCCTCCTTATGCCAACCACCTCTCTCTCTCTGCCCTCCCCTCCTTACACCAACTATCTCTTTCCCCTCTTCTTATGTTTGTCCACATATCTCTTCATCACCTCATTCTCTCTTTTTATAATCCCCTTCTCTCTCACACGCCTGGAGTAATCACAATTTTGACTCCTATTAACAATACATTTTAACATTTTAATAAAAGTTTGAGAAAGAAATTAAGGCGTACACCCAGTAGTTGGGACACGATAGCCTGCTCCATCCTGCAAATTAATAAAAAGAACATTAGATTGGAAACCTGCATCTACTGCTAACCATTAGATACATGACATAATCATTGGGATAATCTCAACCCGAGATTCTTACATGTATTTATTCTTACTAGTACATGTAATTATATTCAGTAGTCTGCTGCAGGTATAATTCAGGTGGATTCACAGGATTGAGCATGCTATCCTTACTACTCACATACCTTCTAATTAAAATTAGCCCAGAAACAGAAAGCTCATTCACTAATAACTAGCGTAATAAATATTGTTCAAGTTATTTATGCGCTATGTGGAAAAAAATCGCACAGAGAACTTAAAATTAGACTAAAGATTAAGCCAAGGAAGACACACAAAAATTGCAAGAGGGATAAAAGTTCCTTTCTTTTCCCTTTATTGATGGAAGATTCAGACGATTAGGAGCGTGATCACAAAATGAGATCAATTAGAATATGCAGGCATGCATCTGCGTACAATCCGAGTCAGATTAAATCTAGAACACTTAAGATGGAGATATCAATTATCATACATATACTAAACAACTCACGGGTGTGCTTGGGGGAATATTCCAAAAAATTGAGTTATCCAAGAAAGGAGTCCAATAAAAGTTCCTTGACAGTGGCAACGGGGTATTATTTCAAAGTCACAGGTCAAGTGTGGGAAATTCCTCCACGGGAAGTGGTTCTTGCGGTGCGGTCGCGATGTCGTTGTTGATGCTACGGTGGCTTGAGCTACGTGCGAACGACATCGACGGAGTCCACGCTGTCATTGCATTTACATTTGAGCAAGAAAGGGACGTCTCATTTTCAGGAGGAGGCCTTTACGACTGCAGAGTCGTGGCAAAATGGTTTTGTCTTTTGTTGGCCATGCAGCTATAATCACAATGACCAGTACAAAGATTATGGTCTGTGCTTGCTAGTTTTGCACGAATACTGAACTTCTCTCACATATTGTTGTCGTGATGAGGAACGCGTTCCACCACACCCAGGTTGCGACAGCAAATCCAAGAGTGATGTCATGCCTGCTGGCTGAAAGGAGTGGTCCAGAAGGCTGAGCCGTGTCTTTTCTACAATGAAGATCAAAGGAAAATCATACACTGTTTTAGTAGAGCAACTACATGTAAGCTAGCTAGGTTGTTTGATGACTTTTGAAAATATACAATACTTCGTCAATTGATAAGAATCATATTGTAACAATAACATTAACATTTCTCACATTTTCACACAATGTAATTGGGGTATAGGCCTACTGCCAGAGTATCGATTTAGACGGTACGGTTACTATACTGTTACTGCATGTTACATGTAGAAGGGACAGTACTGCCCAGCCTTGGTACTGCCTCCTGGCTCGTATTTCTGTGAATGAAATTTGAGCTATCCCTTTATTCGGGTCAAGATCACACTTGTCACGAGGCATACATGTACATTTCAGGGGAATGACGAACTCCTTTTCGAGTCACC
>CAVLGW020000196.1:0-25000 GCA_963669155.1 Arbacia lixula
AATTTGAGCGAAAAAAGTGATTATTTGAGTTCTTGAAGCGGCTTTGTCTGGATCGGATTGTAGGTGCCGGAGGCCGTGGGCCTACTGCTGTGCGCAATTTCATTTCAATTTCACTTGCCAATTAGTTTTTCTACAGCAACTGTGCAGTGGAATACAGGGTGTTTCTGAGATGGGCGATGCTCTTTATTCTCAATCAAAATGTTGTTTCTCTTTTATAAAACTTTGTTAGAGAAGTTAGAAACAGACGTTTTTCACACTTGTCCAGAGAAAATAAAGGTATTTTGTATTAGACTGTATATGGCGTACAACTTTCATTGAGATCCTGAGTTGAGTGTATAATTTTACATGATACTTGAAATTCACCACATTGGCATTTATACTGTATTTATGATACAGCTAGCAGTTGTTATGATGAAGAGCTACATACATGTGAAGATATAAAATATATGAAGGATTATGATAAGAAGCACATGAGGAGAAGTTTATGGATCTTCATATTACTTCCTGTTTTGCCACATGTGCGTAGAAAACTCTGTATTGTTGGAGTGCAAATTATTTACTCTCTTTATCTGCTTGCCCCGTTTGCTGAGTTGTAGCACCAATGTTTTCACTTTTGTTGGAAAATGACATGATGAAATAAAACAGAAAATTCCCTCGGTAAAACACAGAAATAAAAGTTGTTGCTTTGTAGGGAAAAAAGTCGGATGGGATATACTAGTACACATACCTTGTAGTCCCAAAGCTTTCGTAGTCACTGTTTTTGTATAATTGCCAGTTTTTTTCCGAGGGTGACTTCACATGCTTAGCATTTCAAATTACATTGTTTTATTGTAGTTACTGCTACAGTAGGTTGAGGCCCGCTTGATGGTAATGTACATAACTTGAATATCATTCATGTAATACACAGACTGTTACCTCCTACACTTCTGCATATTGCACGTACTATTGACAGTGTAAGGTACATCATGTACTTTATCTCTACATGCCCACATGCCCGCTTTGATGTCAGTCAAGTGGCATGTAATCTGTATCACAGCCCCAATGTCAAGTTCAATTTGCAGGCGTAGACTTTGCCCTACATGTAGTCTTGGCCTGCTTCTCCTTGTCCATACATATAGGGGTTTGGATTGAGGGCCACTTAGCGCTGGGACTGTTCCCACGATCACAACAAGTTATGTCTGCTATTATTTGTTATGGCAGTTAATGGAACATGCATGGACTGTATGTTGTACATGGACTGGAAAATGCATTTTGTGTCCATGTGTACATACATCATGAAACATGTAAATGTCTTTAGTTGTTTTATTGTTCTTGCTGTTTATCTTTGTACAGTAGATCAATCTGTTGTAAAATTAAAATTTTATTGTTAATTGTAGATTTTCTTTCTGTTTGTATTCACATTTTTGTGTTAAAAAAAAACAGTTATGTGAATGTAACACACATTTCAGATACTTTTTTTTGTACTGAGAGTGTGGACTAGTTCGTGCTTCGGTAAGAATGATTGTAAACGTTTGGTATACAGTCTTGGGACCATATTCATGAAAGCTTACTAGACTAGTATGTTACTAAAACTGCATGTAGCTGAACGCACTTTAGCATCTCACTTGGCTTAGTAAGGTTTCATGAATATGGCCCTGGGTATACTGTACAGTGTTTTACATACATGTAAACAATATGTGTGTTTATTTATTCATTTATTTATTTTTGTATTTATTTATTTATTTATTTATTTATTTATTTATTTGTTTATTTATTTATTTATTATTATTATTATTGTTATTATTATTATTATTATTATTATTATTATTATTATTATTATTATTATAATTTTATTATTATTAGTATTTTTTGGGGGTGGGGGGGGGGGGGGGAGTGATGATCCACATGATATTTTGAGTCACATGTGTGACTATGTACATGTACCTTTAATATATGGGGCACGCCATGTGAGACAGCCGCTTTGTCAACTTGTACATGTTAGAGAGCAGCATTAACAACAAAGCACTCAAATTGAAAAAAAAATACCAAGTAATGCCCCAGCACTCTAGGCTATGTAGGCTAGGCTTGAGCCTGTCACTGATTGCTTCTTTTGCACTTCACTCCAAATCAAGTCTGAATTCAGAGACTACGTATTGTTACCTCCTCCCTCTCTATCACTTTGCATTAGACAGAGAAGAAACACATACACTGTAGTCTATTTGCCCAGACTTTGTCGTTAATGTCAGTGCAGTAAAGTAAATAAAAAAAGTATCATCCTTGCGCTAAGACTAGGTCAAAGCCCGTTCATCCCATTCATATGTGGTATCTCATTGAATGCTTTCATACAAGAGAGCGCTGGGAGGAAGATATGCAGCACTCATTAGAAACAGGGTCAGCGCCAGGCCAGGGGCAGCTTACACAAAGCTTAATTCTACTAGTACACCCACCAAGGCTATATCTGATACATGTACTTTCAATGTGGACATGAAAGCAATGTGTTTATTTGATCCCTCTAGGCAAGCTTGGATGAGTATGTAGTTACTAGTATCACATTTCTAGGGGCACAATGATGACGAACATGAAGACAAACAACACATTACTGGGCTAAATAATAATCCTTAGCCTCCATGTGATATCTTTGGGTACATTCATGTTTCACCAATCTCAGCACAATCAGTGAGCCATGCTGCTAATGTCGGGTTGTCATTTTCATGATAACCAGTGTAATGTTGAAAACAATGCAACCATTTATTTTACACCACTTTGGATAGACTACAGTACATAATTTGTATAGATTCTAGCATCCCATATACTATACACTGTAACATGGGCATATAATGTAGGCTTAGAACTGATATTAGCGTTGAATTGTGAGATGCACTTTATAGTATCCTTACCAGATTGGATAGATGATGTATTTAAAAACAAAATAGTTGCGAGCATCCCATGTACATGTATACTGTATGAACACTGTACATATGTTGGTTTAGCACTCGTATTAGCGCTGACTCCATATATCATGAAAGTGACCCATAATGTCAGCACTCTATGGCTTGTGGGGCATTACGCTAAATGAGACTTTATGGCCCAAATATGGCGCCGGTATTGCCCCTGTTCAGCTAAGGTAAATGGCTTATTTGGGGGGCTCAGATAAAATAACAAGTGAGTTATTAGCTGTGGAGCACAAAGAAAAAAAGTTGTTTTAGTTGAGATGTCTATCTATGCCTCTATGCCTATGAACATTGTACACCTTGCACTATATAATATGACCCCTATTTGCAAGTTTGCAGTTTGGGACATTACACATGTATGTAACATAGGATGTGAGTTGTACACATACTGTTGTGCACTTTAATCATATTATACACAGTACATCAATGTTTCTTGTATCGTGCTTTTGTTGTCACACGCATCATACACGTACCAAACAGCTCATGATACATGTAGAGCATTATGCTAGTTTAAATCACAGTTATACTTGTCAGTTAGTATATCTACAGTGAAATAATATACATATATTTTTTTGTATTTCTGTTATAAACTATACAGTTAACAAAATGTCTCACTGCCGTAGACTAAAATGTAGTTATTCTCTAGTCTGTCTGGGCTTGGACTGGGAGAAGGGGAAAATTAGTCTTGTCAGCAGTCACTAGACCAGTATTTATACTGGTAGTAGTTTGGATTTTAAATAAAACTGTCTCAAAGCCAGGCTATCCAGAATGGACCGAGACACCCCTGGGATAGGGGGGAGATTCTGGACACTTTGCTGAGATCTATGCTTGATTCCTTATTTTGTTGTTCCTCCCTTGGCAACCGGTAATCAATTACCGTCCCTAGCAACGGCATTCTTGGATCCAGCAGGTGGAGTTTCATTCAGCGCCTTGGGCGGGGTAGCCTTCTTTCCAGATCTCTTCCTTGTTTTTATGTCCGTTGTTTCTTGAACCCTTTCATTACCATGCAATGAAAACCCCATAGGCTTACTACATACAGATCCTAATGTCAATGGTTATTAGAGAGCTAATAAACTTGTACCTACGTGTAAATTCCCATCTACACTTACATGTATGTCTCTCCCATCCTCTTATTATTGCTCCCTTCTATCTAGAACTTCCAATTTGTTTTACCTTTTTCCTAGCCTTTCCGTCATTTCCATCCTCCTCCTTATAATCTATCTTCGTCACCCCGGCCTCTCCCCCTCCTTCGCATCCCCTTCTCCTCATTCCTTTTTTCCTGTTTTCATCCTCATCATTTTCTCTATCCTTTCCCCTTCCTTCTCACCTCCCTCTTCCCCCTCTCCCTCCTCCTTTTCCTCCCCTTCTTTTTCCCCTTCTTCTTCCTCATTCCGTCTTCTTCTCTTTGACTGAATGTGTCTTTGATGATTCAAGTTCAACTAGTGTATCAACTATGGGACTCTGAGGGGGTTAACCCTCTCATTACCATGGGCACATTCACTGTGTTATAAATCAATGGTCTTTTCATGCCTTTATACCGAGAAGGAGTTAAACTAAGAGTTACCTGTCAAAACTAATCAGCATCTCTATCTGTCTACACATTCCATCAGGTTTTGTCTTGCGTTGTATGAGTTGAGTTTTGTTCCCAGTTGAGATGCTGTTGTGGGAGACTTCACCGTAAATTGAATTTGGTAGGAAATTGAAGCGGTGAATCTATTACGACGGGTTAGTGTTTCAGTCCCATGTAAAGACTGGGGACCGATGTCACCATGTTTGTGAACCCATTGAACTTAAGGAATTTGTTCACTTTTTTTTGAACCCTCACATTTTTCATTCCAGTGAGGACAAACTTGGTTTATATCCTACACGTGGCACACGTATGACATTAAAGGATCAGCATGTTTGAAGTACTATGGGGCAGTGAATTAACAAATATTGATGACGTTTTACATCCTTGTGACGTTTAACACCAACTCCCAACCTTCCCAAAAGAGGTGGACAGAGAGAAAGGAGGAAGAGAGGAAGAGAGAGATAGAGAGAGAGAGAGAGAGAGAGGGGGGGGGGGCAGATTGAGATAAAGAGAGACAATAAAATGTGCAAACTTTTTGACAAACATACCATAGAGCATAATATGCATCAGTCCTTTTTCTACCAATCTCTGTCCCCACATGCAAAACCAATCGTGATGAGAACCATACATACACTTTACCTGTATAATGTATACTAATGGTGTGTCCAAAATCTGTCAAAGGAGAAGAAAGTTATTTTTTTTATAAAGTTCTCTTTTTGTGACATCAAGCACAAGCTGCTCTTCCATATCTTGTGTGCAGTATGATTCAATTAATTGTGCTTTGTCTGTTATTATTTATCAGAATGTGTGTAAAGAATGCATCTGATGTTATGTTAGATGTACAGGTAAAATGATACGTATCCTTTTGAGGTAAAAATTTATATTTTCAAATTAAGGAGTATACAACTGAAAGCAAAGTTCCTCGCAAATGATGTTGCATTAGTAAGAATTGGAAAATTTATAGCTCTGTTATCTTTTAATAGATTTTCATCAAACCTTCACTAATTAGTTTCTGTCATGTTTTTGCTGTGATTAAAACCAACTTGACTTCAGGGTGAAGTTTCCCTTTAAATGAGCGAGCAGGAGATTGGACAATGGTGGCTCTGTTTCCTCTGTACATTGTCTGTGTACTTAGACAAAATAACATTGCTCTCTCTACAGGGTGGTCACCAGAAAATCTTTTACGCATGGCTCAAAAAAGTAGAATGTCACTTTTTGTCAGATATCTGTGCTGGATGCGTGGTACACAACTATGGAACGCGTGGCTCAAAGAAAACAAAAACAATAAGAATAATAAGACTGATACTGATTTTACGCATGGTGCAGTGAATTTACACGTGGCTCACAATCACTTTCTGGACCTGACGCGTGGTGTTTGCACCGCATGTTTTCTACACTGGGGACCACCCTGTCTCTCTATATGGTATGCCACATCCAATTTGATTAAATATTGGGCCTGGTATTATCACTGATTGGTTTGTGTGCTGAGGGTGCCCTGCTGTACTTCTCAGTTTCCTCTGTACAAGTATAAGTTCTGAACTTACCTAAATAACATTGCTTGCCCTACAATGTCACATCCAAGTAAAAGTACTGTGCCTGGTATTATCACTGATTGGTGTCTGTGTAAACAGTGCTGTATGCATGCTCATACATGTACAATATGTTTTACATTAACATTAATATACTGTGCCTGGTATTATCACTGGTTAGTTTGTGTGGAAAGGGTGCCCTGTTGTTCTTCTCTATTTCCTCTGTATGTTTACCTAGCCAAAATGACATTACTCGCCCTACAGTGCCACATCCAATTGAATGCACTGTGCCTGGCATTATCACTGATTGGTGTTTGTGTTAACAGTGCTCTACTCATGCTCATACATGTACAATATGTTTTACATTAACATTGATGTACTGTGCCTGGTATTTTACTGATTGGTGTTTGTGTGGTATTAACAGTGCTGACAGTGCTCTACAATGTATGTACAATTGTCACATCAATATAAATGTATTTGTGATTGGTATTATAACTGATTGTACTAACAGTGCAATACTACTCATACAATGTGCCACCACACATTGAATATACCGTGCCTGGTATTATCACTGATTGGTGTTTGTGCAAACAGTGACTCTACTGCTCATACAATATAAGTGAATATACTGTGCCTGGTATTATCACTGATCGGTGTTTGTGCAAACAGTGACTCTACTGCTCATACAATATAAGTGAATATACTGTGCCTGGTTTTATCACTGATCGGTGTTAGTGCTAACAGTGCTCTACTGCTCATAGAATATAAGTGAATATACTATGACTGGTTTTATCACTGGTTGGTGTTAGTGCTAACAGTGCTCTATTGCTCTTTGAGCCTGGTTATCACAGAGATAATTTGCACACAGATAGACTGTGTCAACCTGCGAGTAATCTGAGCTAAATATTTTCATTTGATTGCATACAAAATAGTGCCCTATTGCCCGATGTGTTTAAAGGGAATATGCTGTACTGGGAAGACAAAAAGCCTTCAAACAGGTGATCGTGAGCAATCTTCTTTTATACCAATGGTCTTAAAATCATGTATTGTCCATTTTAGAAACTTGCTGAAAGTTATTCGCCCTCAAATGATCCAAATTAGGAGTAATTAGTGAATAAATCACAAATCCTCAAATTGTTCCGGCCAAACATTTTGAGGATTTGTGATTTTATCACTGATTATTCCAAATGTACATCATATGAGGACAAATAACTTTTAGCAAGTTTCTAAAATGGACAATACATGAATTTAAGACCTATTTATTTTGTCTTCCCAGGAGTACAGTATATTCCCTTTAAGTGGTGGTGTAGTGTGAGGAGTACAAGTATGTTGCATGCATGTCCTGACTTGAAGTGATGGTTTCAGGGTTAATAATGGCTTTTCTATTGATGTGGTGACACCTCCCCCCTCCTTCTTTCTCTTTCTCTCTCACCACCGCTTTTTTCTCTGTATGTTGGTTTAAGCCATACCAGGGCTATGCTGCATATAGGTTTTCAACTATTGTAACTTACCATCAATGGTAACTGCTATAGTAACAGCCAATGAACTCTCATTATTGAACATGCTGCCATGGTAATAAGAGAGTTTAAAACCATTTGGTCGGCAGGAAAAACAATGAAACTGGCCTTTGCGATTAAGTAAAGTAAACCAAATCCCTAAAACTGCAATCCGAATTGTGACCCTTAAACCTACAGTAACCTCTAGGTAGCAACTCATGAACGAGCTTAAAATGGAACTGAGACAAAATGGTGTGGCCACCTGTTACTTGCTGCCATGTCTACATTGTCTGCATGCTCATGTGTCTGCACAGTATGTCTTTCATTCTCTCTGAAATGAGTGCTGCTCATTGTTCGTAAGCTATAGACTTTGGAAGCCCATTCGCTGAGATCATTTCCATCTAACAACGTCACGTTTCCTGTCCACGACTAATCCTTTGTCTCTTCCTGGGTCTGCTACCAGCTACCAGATCACTGATGCTAGTAGAGAAAATGAAGTGGGGGGGGGGGGGGGGGGAGTAAGGTCTCTCCCACACCCCCATATTGTCAGTCAAAAGTTGAGGTTGACACCTATAATAAGCAAGATGTTTTTCTTGGTAAACAAATCACCAAACATGTACATTATGTCAGGAATATTTAGAGTCATAAGAATTAATCCTGCGTACAACGCGTGAAAGCCTTTAAGAAGTTAGGCGAAAGTGCCTTCAACTTACACGCCAAACTAGTCTGAACTTTTCTCTTTTCTTTCCAGCCTTCTAAAAATGAGACAGTGCTAGCATTCATCCCTAATCACTTCTGACTGGTCTAGTTTCAAGGCTGAAAAGGCAATTCCTGAAATATGTAAATTGTGCTGATTTTCTACATTGAAATTAAAATAAAAGTAAATTGCACAGGGATGTCAATTGGGTAATTAAGAAAGCCATAAGCAAGGTAAAGAATGATTCAAAGATTAAGATAATTGATGATTTTAACCAGGAGAAGAAAAATAATGGAAAGATGGTGTTGAGGGAGAAGGAGGAGGAGAAAAGGAGGAAGAGAAAGAGGAGGAGAAGAAGATGAATGGAAAGATGAAGAGTGGAAGAGATTGAAGAGAAGAAGACAAAAACAAAGACAAAGGAGAAGACAAAGAAGCAGGGAACTTCATAAATAGGTAAAAAACAAAGTGAAATCATTATCAGGAGAATGTGGCAATTAGAGCTAACCTGTTTATTTTCCGACCAACTTTTTTTGGTGCAAATTTCCTGCTTTCTGTGATTAAGGGGAAGAGATGTGATGATGTGGTTTCCTAAATCTACATGTATGTGAGCTTGCAGGGAAATGAGGTGAGTTGAGGAAAAGTAAATGATTTAACACTCGGTCTATCCTGAGAACAATAGCTTGACACTTCACTATGTGGGCTATGTATTAAGGAAGGTAAAATGCATTAACCTTTACATCACCAGGCCTTGAAAACCTTATTGGCTTACTACACATCTTCATGCCTATGGCAATGAGACAATAGAACATGGCTTGTGTAATTGGCTATATTGTTGCATTGTTGAGTGATTAGGTAACCAAAGTGTTTAGTTGTTAAACGATAGGCCAAATTTTTCATAAGCACTGGAAACCTACATGAAGGCAGTGTTTGCACTGGATACTGAGTCATGTGTAGCGATAGGGATTACCCATCTTGTATCATAGGCATTCGTGCAGTGAGGAAGGGCCTTTCTGTTTAAACACTGTACATGGTTTAACAAGGTTTGTGTTTTGCATTTTGTGTGTATTTGTGTGTGTAAAAATGCACCAAGGGTGCTAAGAAAGTTTAAAATTGTTGGGATTGAAAGGTGTGGCAGCCCAGTAGAGGCTCCAAGCTTTGACTAAAGGAATCAAGTAGCAAATTACTCTACTTCATAGTTTTCTAATTTAGATACAGGATATACATTTACACACACTTTGGGTACTAAAGGACTGTAAAAATGGATAGGAGTTCCTATTGAAATATCAAAATTTCTACTGAGGTGAGGATGGCAGATGTATGTGCAGGGTATCATTTGTGTGAGAGAAAGAGAAACGAAGACCTCCAGTCAATGGGCCTGGTAAGGATAGGACAGTTGATGAGAAAGAGCAGCCTGAGATGGTATAGCCATGTGGCTAGGAGAGAAGAGACCCATTTCTACATTTCACAGTTGTTGGGATGAATCCATGTGGGAGAACTTGCAAGACATGGTATGATGAAACAACCAAGGAATATATAAAAATGTTGAGCATTACCCACATTGACCCAAATGGCAGGACAGTATGGAGGAGAGCCATCAAAGCAATGAACTGTCCAATCCCACAAAGTGGAGAAAAAACGGCCTATAAACGTTGATGATTATGAGGGATTTCCCCCTTTATTTTAGACAAATTTCAAATGTTACTTGCTTCCTTTTGTCCAAGTATGGCAGTAGAAGCAACAAACATTTACACAACAGACACAAACATACATGCCCCCCCCCCCCAATCCTCTGTCTACACCCTTCCTCTCTGCAGCTTAGTGCTGTGTGAAAACACAGTCCTTGGTCTTTTTCAAGTGCTGAATTGTGAGTGTATAACAATAGGAAACAATTCAATAATGTACTATGCTGAAAATTTGGGAATATCAGGGGAAACATTAAGAACTTTCTTTTGGTCATATGTGAACTGAATTTCTAACGGTTGTAATGAAAGTAAAACATATACACTGTATGTAGACTGTTTCTTATCTTATCAACTGTAATAAGAAGTGTGGTGAAAGGCATTGGTGAGGTTTAAGAGGAATTTGAAATACTTAGTTTTCTTTGTACATTTCATCTGTTTGATCCATGTTTGTACACTCTACATTTTATATTTAAAGTAATTTAATTTGTTCATATCGGGTGTACACTGATTGTGTGACACACAGTCTATTGAATTATTTATTCAAGATTATCTGCCATTGATATATGGATTGTTTATAATGTATATGTCAATTTGTTCCTGATGAATTGTCTGTTGTATTTATTTATGCCAACTTGGAAAGGTTATGATAATAACCATAATAGCTCCAGGAATGAATGATATAATTAACATAGACATTAAACAAGTTTCTTATGATTTACAAACAAATGAAAATTGGTATAAAGATAAAAGCGAAGAAACATTCCTGACATATCATATCGACCTATATATAGTTTGGCATTTGGTCAGTATCAATATGAGTATCAACGTGAGCAATGAAATGGGTTGGGAGGGCTGCTTGGAATGCTGAAAGTATTACCTCTGTTTATATGCCAATTTAATTATAGTACGTGTATTCCATACATGCATTCAACTCTCTTGCCTCCCCTCTCCTCCTCTCTACTCTTGCTACATCATCATTGCTCGCTATTCCCCTCTTTTTCCATTTCTGTGCCTTTCCTCATACTAGCCCCTTTACACACTTCTGTCTACTATCCGTGTCTAATATTCATGTACAGTAGCTAATGTTGGAAGCGCTCCCCCCTCTCCCCTTTTCTACCCCTTTTCTATCCCTTTTTATCCCTTTCTACCCCCTTTCTTATCCCTTTCTTCACACTCTCTACCCCTTTTCTACCCCTTTCTATGCCTATCTACCTCTTTTCTCCCCCTTCCTCCCCTTCCTCTCCCCTTTCTTCCCACCCTCTACCCACTTTCTACCCACTTCATACTCCTTTTCTACTCCTTTTCTACCCCTTTTTACCCCCTTTCTACCCCCTTTCTACTCCTTTTCTACCACCTTTCTACCCCCTTTCTACCCCCTTTCTACCCCCTTTCTACCCACTTTCTACTCCTTTTCCTCCCCCTTTCTCCCACTTCATTCCCCCTCTCTCCCTCTTTTCTCCCCTTTCTCCCCCCTTTCACCCCCTTTCTCCCCTCTCTCCCCCTTTCCTTCCCCCTTTCTTCACGTACATGTACCTCCTCTTCCCACTCTACTCTCTTTTTACCCCATTCTACATGTACCCCCTTTACCCCCTTTCTACCCCTTATCTACCCCTTATCTACCCCTTATCTACCCCTACCTACCCCCCTATCTACTCCCTTTCAAGCATTTTCTACCCCTTCCCCTCCCCCCTTTCTACCCTCTTCTATCCCCTCTATAAACCCATCCCTGCCTGTAGCTTACCCATCTCTACAACATCAGGCCAGGGAGGTGACCAGGCCTAGATTTCTTGTAGGTTACATTCTTGGGGCTTACTCCTATCCCTTTACCTCTTACCTTTATACCTCCTGCCCCTTCCGTGATACCCCCTGCTCCCTTTCCATGCCCCCCCCCCCCCAAGCCCTGCCTGAGCCCTAGCACACTTCTGCCAAAGCACAATATTTAGAGCTGTATATTTGTAGGGAATTTAATTTTGCTTGTACATTGGCGATGTGGCGCCTGTAATGTCGTTGATGAAATCAATGCTCGTCGTAAATTAGATTGCCATATTGCAGCCTGGAATCCTGAGCATTCACAGACAGCATTATTTCCCCTCTGATTGGTTTAAAGCACAGAACCCATATTCCCGAACATTCATATGTACCGGTGCATCAATAGAAAATATTCATTGATTCTATGAAGAACGCACACTCTCCAAAAATTCATATGTACTGGTACATGAATAGAAAATATTCATTGATTCTATGAAGAACGCACACTCTCTAAACATTCATATGTACTGGTACATCAATAGAAAATATTCATTGATTCTATGAAGAACGCATACTCTCCAAACATTCATATGTACCGGTACATCAATAGAAATATTCATTGATTCTATGAAGAACACACACTCTCCAAACATTCATATGTACTGGTACATCAATCGAAAATATTCATTGATTCTATGAAGAACGCACAGTCTCCAAACATTCATATGTACCCGGTCATCAATAGAAAATATTAATTGATTCTGTGAAGAACGCACACTCTCTAAACATTCATTGGTACAGGTACATCAATAGAAAATATTAATTGATTCTATGAATATAGTCTGTCAAACGTCGTTGACAATCCTGTACATGTGATGAATTACAGTATTATTCAAGCTTGCACATATTTTATGTTTATTTGCTGCTGAGTTTATAAACATGTTTGTTTTACTCTTTTTTTTTGTAGCACAACCACATTTTTTTGCCATTGTACACACAAATCCTATATAAATGTAGCAGCATTTTGTCTGGTTCTCAAAGGGTTTATTTTAATGTAGAAAAATATTCAGACTATTGCACGATATTCACACATTTTGTACTGCATTTAGATTACCTGTTGATTACTATTCTGACACTAAACTTATCAACTTACAGGGAGACAAAATTATGACTCAAGCCAGTATCATGTATCTAAAATTCACATCATATCTTCATTTCAAATCCATGCCTGGTAATGCAAACCAACACTTGGTTTGGATTTTAACTGTTTAAACTGCTACATGCACATGCAAAGTGATACGTCACAGGCAATAAAGTAACTTTCTCGATAATTTTCTTTGAAAATATTTGTGGATTGTGTGATATTCAAGAGGACTTTGAATGGAATCCTTTTTGATCATAGATGGATGGATAACTGGTGCAAGCAGTAAATACATGCCTGCAGTAGTATCGCATCCAACCCTCTGGGAACCGTCAGTGCAATGGGCTCATAACTTATCCGCCGTCAAATTCTGCTTGGATATCTCATCTATTTTTTTTTTCTTTTTGGTTGCAGTAACAATCTCTCCCTATTCTAGTCCACAGGCTTAATGGAGAGGAATGTTTTAATCATTACATGATAAGAGATACATTAACATATCGTGCAAAATAATGTTTAGGGTGGTGTTTTCCTACCCCCGTGGGTATTTCACCAAGATTTGCGCAAGTTACGCACAACTTTATGCACAACTCCTGAGATAACCCAATTTGTTCCTGTTTTAAAAATGGGAATTAATTTCCTACAAGCAAACTTGATTTAATCGTAAACTTTGTATTCAGACGCTTGTTAACAACAAGAATTTTGATCTACAAAGATCAGATTTCAACTTTAGCTGATGGGAACCAAAATCACTGAGAACCTGATCTACTGTAGCACCCAAGGACAGGTCACTGGTCATTAGTAAAGTCGAATAAACATTAGCTAACGCATATCTTTGTGAAACACCTCCTGATTTGAAAAGTAGCCCGCATATTTATTTGATTTTGTGAAAAATATCACACTTTTTTGAGTTGCTGCATGGGTGAAGTGATTGGTTTAATTTTTACCTTAAGTCCAGCATACACCTGTTTGTATATCAAACAGACACAATACAATGCTACATGTTTACAGTGATTTCTGTGTGGTTGCAAACTTTGAATGACCCCTTTGATTTTGTATAGCATAGCAACTTCTGTGAAAAGGGTGAATACAATGCCTATTAGTGCTACTTCATTTAAAGGGAATATATTGTGCTGGGAAGACAAAAGGCCTTCAAAATGGTGATCGTGAGCAATTTTCTTGCCAATGGTCTTAAATTTATGTATTGTCCATTTTTTAGAAACTTTATGAAAGTGATTTGCCCTCAAATGATCCATATTTTGAGTAATTGGTGATTAAATCACAAAACCTCAGATTGCTGGGCCCAAACATTTTCAGTATTTGTGATTTAATCACTAATTACTCCAAATATGGATCATTGTGTAGATCATTTGAGGGCAAATAACTTTCATACAGTTTCTAAAATTTACAATACATGAATTTAAGACCATTGGCTAGAAGATTGCTCATAATCACCTTTTTGAAGGTTTTTGTCTTCCTAGTACAGTATATTCCCTTTATAGGGCAATTCAGTCTTGAAAAAAATGGAAGTGAATACAAGTAGAACCATCATATAAGCAGTTTGGCCAAGGTCAGAGAATAGAGATAAAAAATGAGTGTTATTATCACTATTATCATCATGATGTTGTGAGGAGGTCATTTGTGATCTAAAGATCATAATTAGTAGCGCTGAGTCATTAACTCCATTGGTCTGCTCTCATCACCATAGTTATGACCTTGTAGTTCCTACTCTTGCCTCTGTGGCCTGTAATGATGCTGTAGGCTGTACATTTATTTAATTTTCTTGTGTACCATATACAAATGAGACATTAAGCAGAGCATCATTTATCTACCTTGAATTTCCAGAGCAAGATCACATAGCTACTAAAAGATTTTGAAAGATTGGTGAAATATATTTTTAAAGGGGAAGTCCACCCTGCAGTTAAAGTTACGAGCTTTTTAAAGTTTTGATTTTGTTATGTCATGTGCGAGTTGCTCTCCCTTATGATATGTGCTGCAGCATTCCATAAATTGCCATTTTTTCTGTTTTTTTTTTTTTTTAAAGAAGGAATGAATCTTTTCCATAGAGGTGTGTGTATAAAAACATATGTCTGATATCAAATGCACAGGTAAAATGGTATCCATACAACATCCTTTTGAGGAATTGGACATTTTCACAAGTATCTCGCAAGTGACGTCACAAAATAAAGAACTTGAAACTTAAAAACTCTGCTGTCCATTGACAGATTTTTGTCAAATCTTAACTAATTTCTTTCTTTCAATGAAAAAAAATTAACTTAAGGATGGACTTTCCCTAAACATTTATGCAATGCCATTTTCATGCCGTGCGTATTCTTTACATTGTAAATCATTGATTTGTTGAGTTCTTTTCACCAGGGCTAAGCTCCCTAGTTTGGATATGCTCCCCGTTCAAATCATTGATCATTGTAAAAAGCAAACAGATAATGGCAACGTCTATTATCATCAATACAATTCACTCTTGTGAAATTCATGTCGCAATGTGCGTGTACATGTATGGACATTTACAATGTATGTACCCTCCGGCAATTTCCTTTCATCTTTGACCTTGTTAAATTGAGCACGAGCATGCATAGCATACATGTACTGAATTAATTGTGCATGCATTACTATTTTTTTTCTGGTGGAAGTTTAACAAAAACGTATCATTCCAGTTTGTGTTTAATCTGTTTTTAATGGGTTCAAATGCAAACCACCGTCCATACTACATGTAATTTGTGTGTCTCTTATTCTCATTGGGGGTGCAAAACTAAAATCTTTGTGAGAAATTTCCCACTGAGTGACTCTTTGAACTTTGTGAACTTTTCTCTGGTGAAAAGCTTTGGTTGTGTTGGCTGGCCGAGTTCGTTGACCTTAGCCTTTGTCTGAATCAGTATTTGATCAAGCTAGTCTTGTACACAAAGATATTCTTTAATAGCTTTGTAATGTGCCTGGTGTTTGAGCAGTTATATGATACGGTAGGGGTCAAGCCGAGTTTGTGTTATGAATAGCACGCCAGACAAGTTATTGTACATGTCGTTGTGATTGTCTACGATGTCTAGTCTGCATGTATAGTGTCATTCTCATTGGGCTTTAAGAAATCGCGAAGTTAGAAAAATCGCGAAATTAGGGGACTGGGACAATAGTACCATTCGGCTTTTGGTACGGCTGCTAGGCAACTTTCACCCTAACTTCGTGATTTTTCTAACTTCGTGATTTTTTAAGCCCAATGAGAATGACACTTATGGAGCAGCCTTTGTATCCTGAAAGCTTGTGTCTGGAAGATCAGACTAGTGCATTGGCTTGCTAGCTCTGTCTCATTGGAGGCATGTGCATGTGTAGTCTTAGCCGTTTCAGACTCAATGACGGACAAATTGACACAGGTTAAACTATATGCACATACTGTTTGTTGATTAAAAGACAAACAGGTCAAAAAAAAATTAGGTAAAAAACATGGAAAATGGAAGAAGATACATGTACATTTATTTGAACTTCCCTTCCAATAATGGAATTGGAAACTGATATGAGGTGCAAATTATAGCGATGACTAGATTTTGAGGACGTTTTGGGCAGGTCTTCCGAATGCTCTAGCCTATTGACCGGAGACCGCCGCTGCAACCGATAGGTGTTGCACTGTTTTGTGAAATGTGAATCCACAACATTTTCGTTCTACTACCATCAGTCCATGGTTAACAAGTGGTTGATAGAAGTGTACACTGTACTGATACATGTTTTCACTGAGATTGCCAGTAGATAGAGACATTTGCCGTCAGAGTGCATACTACCTTTCCTGCACATTTCCCTACCAGGTGTACACATTGGGCCACAATATTTGTAGTGTGGTGGTCGGTTTGTCAATATTGATGTGGGGAGAGATCTCTCTTGGGAATCTCAAACAGCACGTATGAGTGTCTTCCTAACAGACAAATGGGCGACAAGAGGCTCGTTCATGTCATAAAAATAAATCTTTGTTTGTTGTCTCCCATTAAAATCTGTATCAAAGTAACCTAAACTTGAGAGGATTTTTTTTCTTTCTGTTTTTCCTCTTTTTTGTATTATTTGTTTTGCATTTCTTTCTCTCTCTCTGTTTTTTTCTCCTCTCTCTCAATCTCACTCTTTCCAGAATGAAATGCAGATTTAGATTTTGTGTGAAATTTTAAGATTTACTCTACAAAATTGAATAGAACTCTTAAAGGAATAGTTCACCTTAAAGATAAATTGGTTTCAATAAAAAGCAGAAACATGGAAGAAATATTAGTGAAGGTTTGATGAAAATCTGTCAGTGGTAGTACTCGGTGTGTGAAAAAAGCTTTTGACAATTTTAAAAAATAATTGAAAATAAGTTACAACTGCTAGGTGAAAACATAAGAAAACATAAGAAGACATAAGACTGATTGTTATGTTAGGAATTATCTGATGCACATAAATGTTTAGGGCTGAATTTGTCCAGAAGTGAAAATCTCATTTAATGTTCAAGGATCATTACAAGAATGATTATTGATGAAATGTCATAAAACCTGCTCCCCAAAAGATTGACATCTTTTGACTTTATGATGCGTCATTACAAGAATGATTATAGATGAAACGTCATAAAACCTCCCCAAAAGATTGACATCTTTTGACTTTATGATGTGTCAATTCCTTTTGTATTTGACTCATACCTTATTTTGATTATATTTCAAGTAGGCCTGAGTCGAATCGATTATTAAGCCGGTGTTCGATCGAAGAAGTCGAACTCCGATTTCGTTTTGATGAATTCGATGCATCGACGAAATTACCAAATTGACTAGAAAACACAAAATCTTTTGTTTGATAGTCCTGTTATACACAATTTATCTTCATATTTTCACAATTTTAATTTGCTTACTTGGTTCCTACTCTCTTTTGTGAGTTTTGCAGGTAACGCATCAAGAGAATGAACAGGTCGCTCGATGATCAAGCAGCTACTACATTCTACTTGGATTTGATTCGTTCACTACTATATACAGCGCAACGCCACAACAAACAATTGTCCATAGACTTTGTACAACGGATAGCATCGTGTGTTGTGAAAACCCGGAAATACAGTGGCAATCGTGCGTAAGGCTCATTTGCATACACGCTGCCGACGTACAGACTAATAGAGCGTCTCCGGACAGCGATTCGGAGACCACTGATTGGTGCATCGCGTAGATCACGTCATAACCACGTGGTCGCCAAAACAGTGATACAATATCCAGTCACGTTGTCCGAAACCCGGAAGCGATTTTTCGACGCATTAGGGTTACGAAAAAAAAAAATCGCAACCCGGAAGCTGATTGACTTTCTGCCCGTTGCATATAGACTCTCCAGATTCCAACCTACATACATGTATACGATGCCATATTGACGCTAATTTGTAAGATTTTGACGGAAAAACAAGAAGTAATCGAAATTCGCTTACATGTGCAGTATCGGTGAGAAAATAGATTCTCCGAGGTTACCTATCATAATTCATATAAAATATAGGAAAGTGAAATTCTAGGTCAATTTTGGTACGAGGTGATAGAGAATTGCATGCTTGTTTATGTGGGGAAATGGAAGGATTGCACTGCGTATGCTTACTATATTTTCATTCATAAATTGGCTCTTGGCAGTGGCTGGGTGACGTCATGTATCGATGCATCGATGTTCGATCGGCGCAAAGCCATCGAACACCGGTTTCTGAAAAAATCGATATGACTCAGGCTTAATTTCAAGTGTCAACTTTGAAAACCTAGTATAAGGCTAAGAAAACCCAGTGTAAAGTCCACTTTGCAAAACATACACCAGAGTAGAGTATGAACGTGCCTGCATTCTTATGATGTCATCATCATCGTTAAAGTGTCTGTGTGAGCTTAATCAAACATGGCCTGATGAAAGGGCAAACATTCCCAAAGTGCCGTTTGGCTTTAAAACATACCTCACTTCTCCCCATAATGCCCCAGACTCATTTGCATGTTGGAGCTGAATGAGCGATGTCTCGAGCCCGGTGTGTAAAATGAAATGTAAACATACTCTGGCAACGCATGATTCAAAAACTGCCTTCCTTTGATAAAAGGAATTACTCAACTAAAAAAGAGACTTTTCTTATACATGTAAATGAACAAAATGTACCTTTCTCTTGGACTGGCATCAGCGCCACACCACATCATGTTAGATTGAATATCTTGCAGCAAGATGAATATATCTTCTCCAAATTGTGTCTGTATGTAGGGAGTGGTGGAACAAGCTAAGAGTCTTAATATCCAAATTTGAGTGATTTGTCATTTGCTTCCTATTGTAAAATATCATAAAATTACCACACTCGCCATGGGACGGTTTGCAAAAAAAGCGTCTATATTTTGAAAAGGAAAATTTTGCTTGGTAAAGTAAATTTAAACGAGAAATACTTGTGTACAAGTATGAGGTGGTCTGTCAATGCAAATTCTTGCTAAGTTCTGACAGATGTACGGTGATATTATCTAGTCATTAAAATTCAGGGGCAACGATGAAGAAAGGTCAAAGCGCACCTGCAACATACTAACATGTCAGAGATTTGTCTGAAATGGTCACGTTTAATGTGCTAACAACATGTTAATAATAGTCACTTATAAAAAAAAAAGTTCGTCAGAAAAAAAAAATGGTGAAGAGACTATTAAAGAGAAGGACAAAGTAAAGTAAAGAATAGGAGAAGGAGGCAAAAACCACTTTGCAAAAGGAATGAAGTAATGACCCTACCCACTCCAGAAAATACCGTGAAAATGATTTGCACCATCGTTGATAACATCTTTTCATGGCAAAAACACAAAATGCCACCTAGATGACGTCACGACTGACTGTTCACGTTAAAATCAAATCATTTTGTACAAGTCTATGAAACAAAGGTACTGTGAAATTTTCATTATAGATTCTGTCAGCGTTTTTATTATAACTATAATGCTTTAAACTGTAGATGGCGTTATTCTACGAAAGCTTACGTGTTTATCTCGTTTCGATTTTGATACCACAATTTCAAGTTTCAATGGAAATTTCGGCATGATCCCGACATCTGATTAAAAAACGGAGGCAACAATCCCGAAAGCTAGTAGACTCAGCTACAACATACTGAAATTTCAGAGTGAAAGCTTGACATATTAGTGAGATACAGCCCCTAGAAGCTCTTCATATCATTTCATAAATACCCCTTCCATTGACATAACACGGAAGTGCGATTTTGACATTCATGCGTATAATGAAATTTACACCGTGAAGACGTCATCAAAATGAAAAATGAAGGCAACTCCAATGGAGCGAGGTCTCAGCTACAACATACTGAAATTTGGGAGAAAATTGACCATGGATTACTGAGATACACAAAAGCGGGTAAAAAAGTTCATGACGTCATACATGCAAAATCATCTTTTCGATTCTTATGGCAATACAATGACGTTAAACTAAATTTAAGGGCTAGATTGGACATGAAATCACATCTACATTTCCCACTCTTTTGGGATATTGAAAAAAAATTGGGGGTCACCAGCCATTCTGAAGAGCTATGGCCGATTGAAGGTAGTCATGTTTTTTACAATATTTGCACACAAAAACGTATTGACGCACGCGCAGACTTTCAACTTTGACGCACCCGCATGACCTTGTTCTTGCATGGAAATAGCTCAAAATTGCAGGATGTGATCTATGGAGTGTCAGAAACATGAAACCAGTAAAAAAACAGAATTTTGACCCTGCGTTTGCGTTACGCATGGAAAAACGCGCGAACGCGCGCGCACGCGCGGAAATTTTTGAAATGCTCGAAATGGCCTAGAACATATGCAAAAAAAGTTTTAGCTGATTTGGAGCATTTTAAAATTTTGCACGCTTGTAAATGCATTAACGTACGCGTATGCGGGCGTTTTTTTGTAATGAAATCAATTGCCTACTATTCATGTCAAATTTCATTTTGATCCAATTATCCATTCTGGAGTAGGATGAAGTAATAGTTTTTCAATAAATTGCTCGTTGATGACGTCATGATCATGTGATGACCTTGAAAAGCTTATTCCTAAAAGATTACATTAATACCAAGAAGTAATAAAAGTTTCAATAAAAATGATGTAGGCAATTATGAGTTATGCGCGGCACAAAAAAGTGGGGGTGAAAGAATAAAAATAAAGAAGAAGAAGAAGAAGATAAAGAAAATTCTAACGAAATTAAGAGGTGATCTGTCGTTGGCGACAGACCTCCTAATGATGGAATTAATTGCATGTATTATTGAAATTACCTTGTGTGCCCACGAATGGTTTGCGGAAATGGCGTTTATGGTTTGAAAAAGAGAATGTTGCTTTGTAAAAAGGGGTTGATTTACTACAGATTAGGTTGGTCTGTGAAATTGCAATTGATGGTCGCAGTATCACTACTAAGTACTTAGAGTATAATGTAAACATCTTTATCCTGTTAACTCAATGATATGTTTGTGTGGTCCTTGCCCTTTACCATGGGATGTCAAGTTTCTCGTTGGACTGTGATTTTCATATTTTTTATTGTTTGATATGAGGTCTGGGATTATAGTAGCTTTATTAGTTTGTTCTTCTTCTCCACCCATCTTCTCCTCCCCTCCACATTTTCATCTCCTTTTATTCCTCTTGGTTCCCTTCTTCCCCTCACTTTGCCCTCTCCTTGCCCTCCCCTTCCTTCCCCTTCCCTTCCCCTTCCCTTCCCCTTCCCTTCCCCCTTCCTTTCCTATTTCCTTCCCCTTTTCATCCCCCCTTGCCCTCTCGCCCTCTCCTTGCCACCCCATTGCCCTCTCCTTCCCCCTTTGCCCTCTCCTTTCTCCTCTCCTCCCCCTCTCCTCCCCCTCTCCTCCCCCTCTCCTCCCCCTCTCCTCCCCCTCTCCTCCCCCTCTCCTCCCTCTCTCCTCCTCCTGTCCTCCCCCTGTCCTCCCCCCTTTCCCCCTCCCCACCCCCACCCTTCCCTTTTCCATCCCCTTTTCCTCCCCTTTCCCTCCCCTTTCCCTCCCTTTTCCCTCCCCTTTCCCTCCCCTTTCCCTCCCTTTTCCCTCCCCTTTCCCTCCCCTTTCCCTTTCCTTTCTGTTCCATCTGTTCTCCTCTCCTTCCTCTCCTGCCCCTCCCATTCCCATTCCATTTACTTCTCCCTCCCCATTCCCTCCCCTTTCCCTCCCCATTCCCTCCCCTTTCATTCCTTATCCGCTTTTCCCTCCCACCCCATCCCCATCTCATCTTATCTTTCTATCCCTCCATCGGCAAGATCTCCACAAATCTAATTTTCACGCTCCCTAGAGCCATTTCAGCCCGATAGAGTTGCAACAGTCTGGTTCAAGTGAGAAGGAGAGAGCAAGAGAGAGGGAGACCCGGTCTCAAATGGTGCAATATTAAAATCATTTCATCATTTATGTATGCATCCTACTGACACACAAAAGTACTCCGGGTATGTGTGCGAGGGAGATGTCAGTCAACATACATGTGAATATATGGGACTGCACAGGAAAATTGCAGGTCATGCATACACCGTATGATGCGTGAGATCTATGCTTGAAGTATGTAGGGCAAGGCTGCATCAGACATGTGCCTGAAATCTATACTTTGTTTGATGAAGTTGTTTTCTAAAGATAATTTTTTTTTATTGGTGATATAAATCAAATATATTTATTGTGTATTATGATTGGAGATAGATGCAGTTTCCAACTTCAGGAAATAATTCCATCAAGCAGAGAATGATGGGATGATATAGATTGATTTATTGTTTTTTATTCCACACATATGTGCATGTGGTAAGTTTTCTGGAAAATCTTGTCCATATTCATACACTGCAGCTCAAAGGAATTGGCACCAGGTACATGTAAAGGGAAAGGGAGGAAAGGGAAGGCACCTTGATTTTGAATCATGGTATATTTTGTCCAGTTCAGCATGAAACATGATGCTTTTTAGGCTAATGCATCGTGTTTCATGCTGAGCTGGACAAAATATACCGCGGTTCAAAATCACGGTGCCTTCCCTTTCCCTTTACCTGGTGCCAATTACTTTGAGCTGTAGTGTAAGCAACTTAGTCATGCAAACAAGTCTTTCGCAAATGCAGGTTGGGCAGGTTGTCTTGAAAGTGTGTCATATCCTAATCTTAATTTCATCTTTGTTTGCATCTTCTTGTTGTTCTGTTTTTCATTATCTCTTTTGTCTCCTTATCTTTGTTGAATCTTTCACTTGGAGTCGTGTTACAATGTCGGCAGGGCACACTCCGCTCCCTGTTAACTTGCATCCTCCTGTTGGGGCAGTGCCTGCATCCGTCCTGTCTTTTCCTTGAATGTTCCTCATTAAATTCCTCCTAGCATCATCCATAGCAACAAAGATCGTCGTTATCCTTAGCAACATACATGTAGATCAGTTTCCTTTGCAACATCCATCATTCTGATGTACGTGTATAGATCATTATCCATGGCAACGTAATGAAATGCAACTCCCCGGTTTCCTTCAATGTCTTACTCCTGTGCTTGAGCACTGAGGGAAGTCAGGAGATTGTGACCCTTTCTCTGACATGTAATCCCATAAGATGGCATGATGGCATGTGGACGTAAACATGTCACCATCAAGCCACCCTAATGTTGTGCACATGACCCAGCAAATACAGCTGCATATATTTAAAGCAGACTTGGATATACCATTTGATTTTGTTATGTTATTATTATTTATTTATTTATTCGTTGGGCAGAGCACTACTATCAAAATCTGATGTCTACACTTAAAGTCTGATGTCATCAGTGTGGGAAATACCTTTTTTTGATTAATAATGTTATTAGCATTTTAGTTATCATTCTTATTGTTATTCTTCTTCGTATTGTTACTATTATTATTATTATTATTATTATTATTATTATTATTATAATCATTATGATTATTATGATGATTATGATTATTATGATTATTATTATTATTATTATTATTATTATTATTATTATTATTATTATTATTATTATTATTATTATTATATATTTTTTTTTTTGGGGGGGGCACTACTTTCAAAGTCTGTCATGAGATAAACACATTGCACCATGCTTAGTTTTAGGCCCTTTAAAATTTAAGAGGGGCTAGTTTGTTCAGGGCTACTTAATTTTCTTGCAGGAGGGGGGGGGGGGGGGGTGAAGCTTACACCTGTTTTGCCCTTAAAATTTCATTGAATTCCTCTTTTTTAAAGGCAATTTTTAAAGGTATTTCCGATTTATTGGTTAACGTTTTGAATGATGGGATGAGTGTATGATGAAGCAGGTCTGAGACATAGACTAGCGATACACATTTGTGTGCAAATCTCACGCAATAGTGCGTGCAAATCTTGCCTTCCTGTCCCATCCAATGTCTTATTCGATGCTCATAAATCTGGCTATAACACTAAAACGGAAGAACTAATGATGATGTGCCTTTGTCGGAATGTTTGCCGACAAATGTATGTTCAGGAAATCTGTGTTTGTCTGTCCTATTGATCTGTAAAATGGTGTGTGTGTAGGGGCCCTTCATTGCCATCACATGATAGCATGAGTTTGACATGCTTTGGGTAATGCACATTGTTGGTACAGCATGTTGAACTTTTCATTGTATTTGTTTTTGCGTCGTAGCCTTAATCCCAGGCAGCTGGGCATTTTTTTTATATCCACACTGCAAAGTAGAGTCTAATGCTGGAGACGGGTCACTGTATTTGGGGGGAGCTGGGCCCTGTTACATAAAACATACCATTAATGTTAACTCTGCCATCAATGTTAACTTCATGTACCATGGTAACATCACTTGACAGCCAATAAAATTCATGGTTCCCATAGAAGTTGCCATTGGTAGCAAAGTTACCATCAATGGTAAGTTTTATGCAACAGGGAGGGCCCAGGAGCCAGACTTATTTGCCTCTCTCCTTTTTGCCTGATTCACCCACACAATGCATTGTGGGAGACATCCACCCAGCGCACAGTGGTAGGCATAATTGCCAGGAATTTCACATTCGCATAGTTTGAGGGGCAGGTGTATTTTAGGATCAAGAACTCTTTCCCTTCTGTTCTTTTGGTCAACTTCCTCTTCTTCAACTCTCATACATGTAAAGTACAAGTTGAAGAAACTGTCCGTTTGTACTAGGTGTTTAAATTTGTTTTTGTCTCTTTTGAAAAAAATATAACTCAAATAAAGCTGAAATTAACACATCTTAAAGTCCAAGGATGTTACATTTTTGTAGAAGCAAGCTCTAGCGTCAAAAGTTTTATATTAACACCT
>CAVLGW020000197.1:0-25000 GCA_963669155.1 Arbacia lixula
CTGAGGGAGAAAGAGATCGAAAAAATAAAGGAAGTGCATTATGTTTTTGATACTGTAAATACTGTACATATTTGTAGTTCCTATGAGAGGCAAGTACAACCTTGTTAACATTCTCTCAAATAGATACCGTAAAACCAAGAACAACAAATTTAGTCTATGGGAACAATCTGATAATCATGTATTCACGCTTCTATAGAGAAAGTACAAAAAAAAGGTGATTGGTCTCAAAACTATCCCTTTGAGACAGCTACTGACAGCTACTATTGTAATTGATCTCTTAATACAATACTTGATCTAGACACAAGAATAAAATTTTTGTTATTCTGCTCACTTTTTTCATTCTTTTTGATATATGATATAGCAACATGTTATGGGTATACCTAAACATACACATACATACACACAGAAGAGTGGAACAAACAGCGATAAACAACAAACTATACTTTATTTTATTTCCTCGAAACAATTTCAAACCATAAACAATTTCGAAACAATTTCGAAACAATTTCAAACCACAAACATTCCAGATGATTATACTCTAAGCACTTGTGTGAACGAGAAAAAAAAAGGTTTGGTTTGGGAGGGCAACTACAGACTTGTGATCGCTCTTCCAGTGATTAGATATGCATAAATAACACGGATACAATATATATATATACGTATACATATGCATATATATATATAAACACATATATATACATGTATACATGTACATACACATTCACACATATAAATAAATAATAATTTGTGAATGAAAGGGATGCGCATGTGTGACGAGCTTTCTTGTCATTTTGCTGATTCTGGAGTACTTAATCAAATGTACTTGTATTTATCTGTTGTTTTAATGTAACGTATTTTTAAACTAGAGCGTGGTTCTGTTTGGTACCTAACAGATGTTTTATGGTTATGTTTTTTTCCCGGAGACATGTAAAGAGTTGTTTTCTTTGCTCCTTGTATTCCTTACAATGCAGTAAAAAATGTTCGATTGTTTCGTGCACTTTATAGTAATCGCAAAGCCCGCTTTCATGTCTGTTAAGAAGAAATTTATAAAAATTTAAGTTACACTTTCCCAGTCTTAATCTGTGTATGATTTTCTGATCTCTTCTGTTAGTGAGAATGATCTGAGATTTTGGTTGTATAATAGGTTGAAGAGTGTAAAGGAATCTACCCGTTGTATTGGAATCCCACTGCATTTGCCAAATTTGTTTGTAAAAATAAGACTTGTGATTAACTAGTTCTTGTCTGCTTCTAGGGACTGCTATGTCAATATCTTCTTTTAGGGCAGCTTTTTAAGCCAAATAGTCTACATGCTCATTTCCGGCTATGACACAATGAGCAGGAACCCATTCAAAGTGTAACGTGATACCATAAGTTTTCAAATATGTTATTTTTTCCGACATTTCCCTTATGATACAGGATTCTTTCAAATTATGTATTGCCTCGATAGCGGAAATCAAGTCACTTAAGATGACAATAGACAGGGGAAGGGCCTCTTCAATTCATCCCAAAGCGAGAGGAATAGCAATTAGTTCTGCCCTCATGATCCCTACTGGGGAAATTCTGTACAGTCTTTCTATTTTAAAATGTGGTACATAATATGCAACTCCTGTCATGCCATCTGCTAGCTTAGACCCATCCGTGAATATTTTTATATGATTTTGCCATTTTGTTGAAACGACTTCGTTTGTAATCAACTGTAATTCAGCTGGTAAGCTATTTTGTTTGGATACTTGTGTGTGGATATCTAATGATATATGCGGTCTGGCGTAAGTCCAGAAAGGTATACTGTGAATATAGTCTGATTGCTTTTCCAAAAGAGAGACCTGTAATTTACATGCTCTGTTGCGTATTGGTCATATTCATATTGCCAGCAACTTTTCAACACCTCTTTTGTTGGGTGGTTCTCTTTTCGAGTTTCAAGATAGAATTTATATTTGTCTACAAAAAGGTTTCTCCTAAGTTCTAGTGGGGGTTCTCCACATTCCACTTGGAGGGCGGCTAGCGAGGTAGTTTTTGTAGCGCCAGTAACAATGCATAATGATTCATGCTGGATTGAGTTTATTTTTTTTTTTAAACAGAAGAGGATGCCGCATCATACGCTTCACACCCATAGTCTATTACTGACCGCATAAGGCCTCTGTATATCATGAACAGTATATTTGCGTTTTTCCCCAGGAAGTTCCTGAAATACAACGTAACAAATTGATGCGTTTCTTGCATTTTCAACTAGTTTATTGACGTGAGTATTCCATGTTAATTTGGCGTCAAACCTTATACCTAAAAATTTGTGTTCTTTTTTCTGTGTTATATTTTCGTTATTTATTTTTAATTCAATACCTTGAAATCGTTTTTTCCCAAAGACGATTGCACAAGACTTGGTAGACGAAACACGAAGGCCCCAGCACTTGCATATTGATTCTATTTGTGATAGGGCTAATTGTAGTTTATGTTGAACAAACTTGATATTTCGGCTGGAGAACCAGATACATAAATCATCAGCATAACTGGAAATGTTTACTGTATTTGAGATTTTAGAAAAATCATCGGTCATAAAAATTAAAGAGTAAAGGGCTAAGTACCCTGCCTTGTGGAATTCCACATTCTAGTACTTTGTGAGATGAGAGTTGCCCCTCTCATCTTGTTTGACAAGTTCTGATTTTTAAAAAAGAATCGATCCATTTAAGAGTATTTCCAGTAATGCCTTTTTCATATAATTTGATAACGAGTCCCCGACGCCACAACATGTCATATGCTTTTTCTGGATCTAGAAACACGGCAACTGTATATTCTGTGTTTCCTGAAGCTTTATGTATGTCAGTTTATAGTCTAATTACATGGTCTGTTGTACTTAGAAGAATTTGGATTCATGTTATTAATAACATGTACAATGAACGATAAAAAGTCGATGGGGTTAATAGTGATGGGAACTTGATAGGTTTGATTGCAGGTACCAGCTTCATCGTTTTGGGTTCCTATTGTCATCTGTTTGGGTTGTGAAGAAGGGAGTGGTTGGGTACTAGCATTGGTAGCACCGTTGTTGTGTGGCACCGAACGTTTGGAAGTGGAAGGGCGTTGAGGAAGTGGGGGCGGGGCGATTGTTGGTTGAGCTTGAGGGATACTGGTACTCTCCTTTGTGGGTACCTTCAATGACATGTCACGCTTTGCGGCATGAAAGTTTTTTTGTCGCATCTGCGTAAGAAATTTTTTGGTTTAGTTTGATTTGTTGGATTTTAATGGCGTCTTTGTAGCCCGAGCAACCTTTATATGCAGCAGAATGATTTTGGTTGCATCTGCAGCAGGTTGGATTATCTTTGTTGGGGCAGTCATGAAAAGGGTGACTGCCCCCGCAGCGCACACAACGCGCATTGTTCGAGCAGCGCTCCTGTGTATGTCCAAACCTTTGGCATTTGTAACACCTTGGAACGGGGGGAACGTAATCCTCCACTTTGTATACTTCATAGGCGAAGGTTATTTCTTTAGGCACAGTATTACACTCATAGGTGAGGAGAACAGATGGGGTATTCTTCAAAACCCCATCTATTCTCCTCTTAAATCGTCGTACGTGGTTAACCTTTTCACTTTTAAGGTGTTCAAGTAGTTCCAGTTCGGTAATATCTGTACTTACCTTTATAACTCCTTTCTTTTGATTTGCGTTTGGATTAAACTCAACTATCTTAACTTCAGTTCCCGCGAGATGTGTGATTGATAGTAGCATGGCGTATTGTTTGGTACTAAAACAAGTTACGTGGATTGTTTTTTGGTTTCGTACGACTTTTTTAACATGGCCGATATTTTGGTGAAGGGACTGAGCGATTTTATTGGGGTTAGCTTTGGCTATATCGGCTTCCACGCCCGTAATGGTGGCCGTCAATTGTGTTTTATTGTTGATTACAGAGTCTTTTCCTTTCGCTGTCTCATTTTCTTTTTTAGGTGATTCTGTTAGGGTGCTCGTTCTTGGTCTTTTCTTACTGCCTCTAGGACTAGTAGCAGTTTGCCATTTCATCGGTTCTTCCCTTTCCCTTTCACTTTCCGTCTCCCGTTCTTCTTCTCCCTTTTCTGTTTTTTTTTCATTGGAGTCGAGCGTGCGTAAATTGCCGAAACATATTCCTCATAGATCTCCTCGCCTGAGGAGGCCGAAGCCATGTTACACGAAAAAGATCAAGCGATTGCAAGTCAGAAATTCATAAATGAGGGAGAAAGAGTGAAAAGCTGGCAAGATGGAGGTAGATTATGATGAGATAAAGGTGTTAGAAACGGTGCAGAAAAAGGTGGGTCGGGTCGAGATGACTCTTACCTTTGAACCGGGCCTTACCAAAGCTAAGTGTGAGCTGACAAACGGAATGGGATATACTGCAGTATGCGGTCGTGGAAGACTTGGGTGAATGACCCTGCGTTCGATGACCAAGATGACGCGGTCCCGACGGTCAGCTGAGGAGTCAGTGTCCGTATGTCATGTATGTACGGCCCGGCGACTGCTGATCGGGCGATTTGAAATTTCCCGCCAAATATGAGCACCCGAAATAAGGCTGCTAACTGATAAATTTGAGACTTTTCGACACGGTTTTCTTATATAGCAAATGGAAATGATGTATGAAGCATTTTATGAGAAAATCTGCAATTATGAGTTTTCCGTGAGAAAAATCCCACGGAAACCTAAACCCCCACAGCTTGTATCACTGCGTCAGTCTCAGTCAGCTGACGATAAATTTTCATGACCAGGGGGTCATGAAAAGGAAGTAAATTAACAAAATCATCCTATCTTCATCATTGATGATCACTACGTTGCCACTGCGGTCATCTGGCGGTCATCTGGCGGTCATCTGTTAAGGGTTTTTGTTTAATTCGTTTCTGAACTAACAAACAAGCAAACAGACAATCAATGTGATACAAACGATGTTTTTCTTTGCAGAGAAAGTGATGGCTATCGTGAATATATTGCCTGTCATATGGTATTGCCTGTCAAACCCAATCCCTACGAATCAGCTCCTTTAGCGACCATTGTAATCATTGTGACAATACATTTCTGGTTATCTAGTTCGCCTCTACCTCTGCCACGGGAGTGTTTCCTGAGCTACGTACTTATCATGTGCTTATCGCGAGACTGCAAGGAAGTTACGCACAGCTAAAAGGGTCCAATCTTCCTCACATTATAAAAAGTACAGGACTCTTTTCCTTTCCCTGTAACCCTCTCAGAACGAAGCACTGACAACCCCATGTCGATAACAACCTGGCTTCGTGCCCATAAGACTGGGCGGGTTAATCCGATCAATGTTGTTGACACATAGAAGACTGCTTATAGCGGAGTCCTGTATAGGGGGAGGTAATATGTCATTCCCCCCTCAGCGCCCCTAAAGCTAAGTGGCATTTTTTTGAGAAACGTTACCCTCTCAGTATACCATGGCTTGAAAATTGAATTGATCTACTACCTAATCTTTATGTCAGGAGTGGTGAGAGGGTTAACGCCAGAGAAAGAGAGTGGATAAGCGAGGTGGACGATGGCGAGAGGGTAACAATGCGTATATAGGGAGAGATGAAATAGGTGGAGAGGAGAAAGAAGAAAGAAAGAGAAGGATAAAATTAACAGAGAGGGGTGGGGTATGGTATGAGAAGAGTCAAATATTGCAAAGAATAGATTGACAGATGTGATGTGGCAGGGAAAATAAAGAAACTGATGCCGAAATTGGTTTGTGAATACTAGACAGGTTCACAGGTAGATATACCTAACCGGAGGGGTACTTTTCTTGATTGAGAACTCCCCTCCACCAACCGCCATCCCTCTTTCCTATTTCCGAATCCACTCACCCCGTTTGCACAATCGTCATCAGAATTCGCGCGTGCCCGCGATGTTAAGTGTGCTGGATGAGATGAAAGTGACAAACTGGAAACATCTTCGCCCCATTTCTTCAGTTTTCGATCTTCCCTCGCGAGTCCCGTGTTGATATCGGAAGCTACTACGGGGGTTAATTCTCTCCTTGGGGATTCCTCGTTGCTACCAATCGTTTGTTATATGATTCTGTCTGTCTCTTTACATCTTCCATTCAATTCGTAATCCTCTATATTTCCCCCTTTTTAGCCTCTCTCATTTTCTCTCTCAATCTCTCTCTCTCATTTTTTCTCTCTTTCTCTCTCTAGATTCTATCTATTCATCTCTCTATATCTCATTCTAAATATATATTCATTTTTTTTTATCTCCCTCGCTATCTTAATATGTCTCATCCATCTCCCCTTCATCGTTCTCTCCCTCTCTCCATCGCATCTCTATCTCTTTCTCTCTCTCTCTCTCCCTCCTCTCTCCCATTTCGCTCTCTCTCTCTCTCTCTCTCTCTCTCTCTCTCTCTCTCTCTCTCTCTCTCTCCCATTTCGCGCTCTCTCTCTCTCCCTTCCTTTCTCTCTTTACACATCTCTCCCCTCCCTCTCAGGCATGTTAGGCTGAATAATATTCGAGCAGCGTTTAAGTATAAATTATCATCGTTTTGTAACTTGCCTGTCCTGTAGGAATTACCACAGCACGGTTACAAATATGATACATGAGTTCGTACGAATTAAGTTCACTTCCAATTAATTCATCTGTCATCTTAGTCTTGTCAGTGGGCGTTGTAGATCCTGCACCTCTCGATACCACCCACTAATAACGCATTTCCGAGATCAAATGTAATGACAAGAACCAAGAAGGCAAGAGGTTACCCCGATGTCAGTGTGCCAGTCAAACTGCTGCTCTATAGGACTTGCATGTATTACCTGTGGCACGGTGCGATAATGGTAAATGCAGAGTTCAGATAATTTTTCACCGAGTCACGATCAGCTTGATCAGTAACAAAAAGACTAAAAACGATTGTTGGAAAAACTACCATATCCAATGTCAATGAGTGGCGGTGGTATCTTTACTTAAATAATCTTCAACAAAGTCGTTATCTTATGGGGATTCTCTTGACAATGCGTTGATACAACCATGACAACAATGCATTATGTCCACCTTTTTGCACACGCACGTACAACATTGAAAGAGATTTGTATTCCTCCAAACTATATGAACATATAACATTTGCAATCAATATACATGGAAATAATTTATTCACATCAAATGTTAACATCTTATTCACTCACACGTACACATACACAAACGCATACAAATACACCCACGCGTACACTCGTTTCCAGCTTGAACTGTGATAACGACTTGGCAGTGACAATAAATATCATGACCCATACCAATCATATATATCAACAATAAATATTCATTTTCTTCTCTCTCTCTCTCTCTCTCACTCTCATCCACACACACACACACACACACACACACACACACACACACACACACACACACACATGCACATACACACACATACAACTACACACACATAACCACACACAAACACACCGCTTGAACTGCGATTACAATTTGGCAATGATATTTTATCATATCTCACATTAATACGTTCAAATATATTTGTTCTCTCATTCTCTCTCTCTGTATCGCGCGCTCTCTCTCTCTCTCTCTCTCCCACACACACACCCACATGCGCATGTACACATTTACACACGAACATAATTATATGCAGGCACATCCTACTTAAAATATGATAAGCATACCAGTATGTGCATAAACGAAAATTCTCCCCTCTCAACCTCGTTAATTTGTAAGACGGAAGTTTCTAATATATTTTCTGTCTCCATCATTTGTCTATGTGTAGGTAGGCCTAAATGTAATATAGTAATTGCAATTCATGCCCATATGCTTTGGGGTGGCTATTCTTCAGCATTTACCCCATTGCATAAAATACAAATCACGCATGGGAGACAATGGCAGTGATCTCGTCCCTGGTAGTTACATGTGTAGAAGCCACGAAGTGCGCGCGTTCGTTGCATAGCCCGTACATTGTATCGCTTAAGCAACGCGCGCGCACTCCGAGTACATAGATAGACTGCTCATCATTTCAACTCTAGCTCGCGAAGAACAGAATCGAGGAAAAGTTCGCGCCTGGAGCAGAACAATTGGATTTACACTCGCGTTTCATTCCATTCCGGAGAACGTGTACTTCATGATACTCTCTGCCGATATTTATCATATAAACATGTGGATGTCTCTTTCATCCAGCGAGCGTCAAATGAAGATGCTGATTTGGCAATAGGTTCATGCGATTGCGTGTCGTTTAACAATCACTGTCAGCTTTTGTTTCTTAGCGAATGAGGAGAGGATGTCAGAGGAAGTTTCAGTTACTACCAAGGAAATGTTGTTGTAGCGACCTTTCTGTGAAATAGCGTCATTTGGTAATAGGACAGGCGTCATCAACCGGTCCCCATCGCTCGTTCGTCCTCGGTCGTGTCTCACCGAATTCCCTGAAGTATTCAACTTTCGCATCACTCGGTTATTGATAACCCACGTTTGATGCGCATCACTCGTGAAGAGAACACTTATACCAAGTGCAAAGACATAACGGAACATATTGATTGAGGTTGCATAGCATAGTTGGAATCAACTTTTGAACTATCAAAACAAGCGCACGTCGTTCCGACAAACGAATGGGAAGTGGCTGAAAGCTTTCTATATGTACAAATTGACCTACTAGAATGATACAAACGGGAAGTATATCTACCTTATTTGGTATAAAAACCAATATTTAAGCCAAGAACAGTTCATGTTCCCTGCAATCGCAAAATCACCAAATAGATAAAAAGCGTTCATCGTGCGATTTGTCTTCCTGCTAAAAAGATACCAAACCAAATAGTTCCGCTTTTTGATGTTGATTTGGGGAAGTATTTGCTAGACACTTTTTGACTCGTACATTTTAATGCGAATTGGGAAATCATGATAACAATGTGCGACGTATCAATCGACTCATGTTTTCACTCCATGTAAACAAACTGTTTGAATTTTGATATCAAGAAAACTAAAAAGGCTTACTGTTCGGGTCAAGTCATCCTGTGTGCTACTCGTGTATTATTGAATCAGTGATACAGACACGTACAGCACGTAGAGGAGACCTTTTTTTTTATTAAGGATTAAGGAATATCAAGTGCTACTTAGTTTACTACCAACAATGGAACAAGTCTTCACGACCGCCATGCTGGATGCATCAACCTCTCCATTTAGATTGCTCCCTGCTGACATGGCTGCCAACTTCGACTACAACGCCTCCTCGTCGTCCACACTCGGGCCCACGGTATCAACGACGACGAGGACAACGACGACGACCATGTGGGGAATGCACGGTAACGAGGCCGATGTTGCGTCCGACCCGGCATTCGGCATCGCCCTGGCCTGTCTTACCATTCCTGTCGTGCTCGTTGGTCTCCTGGCGAACTCCATGGTGCTCTATATCGTTCTCAGGTACGTGTGTGTCATCGTAAAGTGCGACGAAAAATGAAAGATACAAACAGGGCCCGTCTTATAAAAAGTTGCGATTGATCTGAATCCAATCCCCTATCTCAAATGTACAGAGTTACGAATGCTAGCAATTGCAAGTCAAGTTGCAATCAATCATTTATCTTTATAACACAGGGCCTAGTGGGTGCTTTTAACAAGCTGTTCGTAAGTTACGGTCGACTTTTATCCCTTCTTGTGCTAAATCAGATTCTCAATGAACAAAGTGTGGTATCGCATTTAGCAAAAGAAGGGATAAAAGTCATTCGTAACTTACGAACAGCTTGGTAATATACCCCCGGATCTCTTTTAAGTATAGTGATGATTTAGCTGAAATTTCCTTTTGCATTGCGTTTCACCTACTTACTAACACATTTTCAACTGGAAAGTGGATCTTGATCTGTTGTGAAATTGTTGTGTTTTATACCATCTGCATAGAAGGTGCATAATTTCATCTCAGTCTGATCTCACACCCACGTCTTCTTATTTTATATCTTCCTCGTCCCACTTCTATCAACCGCCATCAAATCGGAGAGTCATAATTCCGCTATATGAAGTGCCCGAAAATCTAACAATTTTTTAAGTCACGTGTTTCTAGCTCTCTACTTTCTCCCCATTTTCCCCTTTTCAGCTGTGAAATGGGAGCCTTCTCTGTCACTCTATCTCTCCTTCTCCTTACTAGAAAAGAGACAATGACCGAACCGATAGAATAGATGCACTTTTCGCCTGAAGTGCGCGCAATCAATCCGTGCATCCCTAATCAGTATTGTGGGTAATGTGGATGAGAGACTACCCCCTAAGCACACACACACACACACACACACACACTCACACACATACACGAATACACGCGTATATGCGCGCACACATATCCATGTTTATATCTACATGTATATGTACACGCACACACATACATACACACAGACGTATACACATTTCCATGTATATATATGTTTGTATATACACCCACACACATGCATACACACGTACAAAAACAAACACATACAAACATATACAAACAAACGTACACACATACACACATACATACTGCTTATCACCTTCCACACCCTTTATCATCAAAACACGTGTACCTGTATTTGGATAAACAATGGGTAAAGTACATTGTACAGACTAAGTTTCCAGCGGATATCCAGTGGTGCGGCAAATCTTGCGCCCTTTATCTCACCTTTAAATAATCAAATGTTCAATTGAGAAAAACTACCCTCATACCGTACATGTCCTACGTCTCACCTAGGTACTGTGTCCCTTTTCCATGACTTTTACTTTTGACGGCTCGGCCAAAAATCAATATGAAATGTAAAGGTCCATTTAAACTCATTAAAATTCCCCGTTGAATTCATGCATTCTGAGCGGCGTTCTTAAAAAGTGTATTTGTTATCATACCGTTATATTGGTTTAAAAATGGCATTCGTTATTTCGAATGTCAGTTGTCCTGAACATTTTTTTTTTCAAGATCACTTTATTAGACATTTAGAGACAATAAAGGAAAATAAACATACAAAGCCCAGGTCATAGCCAATTAATGCTGAATGCAGGGTGATAAATACACATATACAGAGGAAAACATCATCGATTCAATATACAAGGATTACAATACAGAAAACAAATAGTTATTTGCCTTACGTTAAAAAGAAAGGGTGGGATGTAATTTGTATCAAAGAAGAGAGGAAAAAGCCGGCAATGTATACGGCTAGTGTCCTATTCCATTCAGATGGGGTAAATGAAAACGCAATATGTGTATATGATATAATAAACATTCCTTTAAATAGTGATAAATCTGATGTACAAATATCATTCTAGAAAAGACATGCATTGAAATATGGTAAATCGTAGAATGTCATTTACAAACATTTGCGCTCGATCAATATTGGACGTTTCTTTGAAGTTATGTATATTTCCATATCTTATTCGAATAATTGATGCTTTGTAGGGAGACAAATATATGGTCTTCGTCTTGCTGTTACGGAGAGTATAAATGCCAAAGTGTAACAGCAGAACAAAGACTACAAAGCATTGTTATTAATGACGTGGATATTTGTTTTCCATTGAACCTTTCCACCCCTGTAGCATAATATTCTCAATACTCTGGAGAACGAATTGCGGGGCAGAAAAGTGGTTACTTTTCTAAAAGGGAGTAGTCTTCCCATGCCGCTTCGTTCTTCGCACAGTAGAGAACGAAGGATGAGACTATCGCCTTTTGGCTTAGGTCATCTCGTAGTTCTTTGAACTTCGCGGGCTTTGGGGTGAAAAAAGAAAGGAATGACTTAAGGCGGTGAGCATTGTCCTGTGAGATGAATCCCCTTGAACCAATCTCCACCGCTAACAGCTGGACCTCGTATCGGTTGTTTTGGATGTCTGTGATTAAGCTTGCGTATTTATCGGCTTTGTATTTATGGGCACGTTCAATTCCTAGCTCAAATGGTATTGTTAATTCGAATAGAAGGAGTTTCTTGTCTCGTTCTCGGTACAGACATAAGTCTGGTCTGAGGTTTGTTTGGGTGCAGGACCGTGGGATTGTCGTCACAGGTGAGTAGCCCTGTATGTTTGGAATGTCGTGTGTTACCACCAAATCTGGGGAAGAGCCCTCCACTGCAACATTGACAAGATAGGCCAGGATATTGTTGTGACGCCATGTGTAGCGTCCTTGTTCTAGAAACAGTGGGCAGGCGTTTAATACATGGTTGAGAGTCTCTCTCCCGGGACAATGCTTGCATTTAGCTGTTGTGGACTTTCCCCACCTGACTAAGTTTGCTCTAGTATTCAATGTGTCGGTAACTGAGTTAACAAGGAATTTTAACACTCGAGCAGGCATGTTATACATGATGCTTTTCCACATAACACACTTTTGTTCTAGACATAGTAGCTCGAGAAACCTTCCTTGTACAGTTAGCTCTTTAACCTGGCTATGCCATAAATCGTTCACTTGGTTGGACAATAGATTTTTACTCTCTTTCTTTTTTGATTGGAGCGTTTGACGATCCTCTACTTGAGTGTAAAGTGTATGACTTTGCACAGTAGCGGATTTTTTCCTGCTCCATTTAGTTTCCCTTTGGAGCTTAGAATCTAAGCAATGTTTAACAAGTTCATCGCCTTGCTCTCTCATCTGAATGTAGGCCATTGTGTGACATTCTGCGTGAAGGTCCGAAATTGTTGGTATATTTAAACCGGTTGGCATGTGTACAAACGCCATTGTTGCCGGTCTAGGTAGTTCGAACCATTTTTTGAGAAAGCGGTTGGTCAGTGAATCTAGTTCTTTTAAATGAGAGAATGTTATTTCATTCACCGTCAAATCGAAACGAATAGAAGGCAGAAGATAACGCGAATAGATCTTCAATTTGTATTCGTTACGAATCAAAGATGCTTCGATGTTTTTCAGAGATGTTTCAAATTTTTGGGAAGGATATTCAAAGGTTTCTTGCGATGTTTGTTGTTTAGTGATGAGAGATCCCAAAAATTTATGTGGCTGTGTTGCCAGGGTAGAGATTTTATTTTGGCCTACTGTAAATTCAATGTCACTGAACTTTCCGGATGAGAGAGAAAGAGATCGACATTTAGACGGTTTGAGAGACAGGCCGAGTGATCTAATGTGGCTGTCTATCTCAGTCAACAATCTTTGATGTGACCTCTTATTATGTGAAATCAAACAGAAATCATCTGCGAATGGGGTTGTAATGACATGACTTCCATCCAGATCATAACCATATTTCAGATTTACTTTCAGGAACCCAACTATTGGGTCAAAGCACAGTATGAAAATTAGTGGGGATAGGGGGTCCCCTTGAAATATTCCTTTTTTGAACATAAATTCATCTGATATCCAATCTTTTGTTGCTATTCTCCCCGACAGAGTTCCGTACAAGTTTTTCATGTACAGTTGGATATTAGGAGGAAAGTCATGTCTTTGCAACGTAAAATGAATGAGATCGTGATTTACTGAACCGAAGGCGTCTGCTAAATCAAACCAAGTTATATGTACAGTACGAGATTTATTTTTTGCATGTGCAATAATTTCGTGCAATACCGTGTTGTGCTCGGTGCATCCACTAATTCCTTTCAGGAATGCTTTCTGAAGTTTAGGGTCTATCAAGTCATTTTGTATCATGAACTCTTCAAATCTTTCTGCAAGGATGAGATGATATACTTTTCCTATCACATTAGCTAATGCAATCATTCTAAAGTTCTGGGGGTCGGTTTTCTCACCGGACTTGTGGATGAGTGTCACCTTGCTGCGTGTCCAGTTGGAAGGAGGTATTCCTTCCTGCTGTACTTTCGTGAAGAGAGTAGCCATGAAATGGTGTGTACATGGCAGTTTTTTTAACATCCCGTAATATATTCCGTCTGGTCCTGGGGCACTCCTCGAACTCTTCCTTTGGAGCGTCTTCCTTACGTGAAGGGGGCGGATCGGGGCGAGGTTGAAGGGGCTCCGCGCCGCAGCGTCATAGTGGTCCGTTCATCCGAAAATAAAGAAGGGTTCGTTTGACAATGTTTTTGCACACTTTTGCAATGTTTTTCATAATTGTTTGAACGCGGGGCTTACCAATGATAAAAAAAAAAAAAGTTATTTGATGATATCACATAACATATGATATGTACATTTCACAGTATTAGTGATTTTTTTGATGTACAAAGTAATATACATCTTACAGAAGACAACATACATTTCAGTGTGAGGGGCCTTTAAGTGGTAAGTGAAAACGACCTACGCAAGCCTTCGTCGCATGCGGCATTTGAGAGAGAAATTAACATAATGGAGGATCAAATTCTCTAAAATCTCGGTTCCTATTTCTTTTAAAGTTGGAAACGTGGCTTACTACTCTCGTCAGTACGTTGGCAACCAGGCCACGGAAGAAAACACGATTTCGCCACGATTCTGCAGTCGTAAGGTCCTGCAACTGGAAAATGTGACGTCACGTTCGTGCACATTTCCAATGACAGGGTCATGCGATTCAGCCAGTCGCAGAGTCGTACGTCTGATCGGATCGTGTCCGCTGCGTTGACTTTGAAGTGTATATTTTGTTGACGTATGTTCAGACATATCTAGTGGGTGGTGTCACAGCGATCGCTTCTTAAAGATGATTGGATTATTGTAGCATAATCCCCCTTGTCTGCTTAACAAGTACCGCGACCTACATAATGTTACGCGTGTTTGTGTGCGTTACTCATTCTGTTCCCAGACAATGATGAAAAAGAAAACAGGCAATTTATCAACATAAAGAGATGTGTTATTTTAACACGCACCAAAATGAATACAGTTATTCAAATAATGGCACTTTTTCATGCATTGGCTACATTATTAATTTCATGAGAAATAGAGCATTATGACTTGGGAAATATTGTATGTTGAATCATCAAAGTACTTATTCTTAGATTAAACTCCTCACGCAGTGCAAAGGTCATATCCATGCTATCGCGAAGCTATCATTCATCTCCAAAACAAGTCTTAAGCTGTGTTGGAGATAAGGGTGGAGGGAAGGGTAAGGGGGAGGAAGGGGACCGATGAAAATATAAACAATGAACAAAATGTTTATGGACAATTTTACGGATAATTTTATTTTCGCCTTTATATCAGTAAAGTAGTCCGGAATCTTTGAGGAGGAACAGGAGATTCCTTTCCACTCTCCCCTCCACCTCCACCTCCACCCTTACCCCCTCCACCTACACCCACCCCCATCCCCTCCCCTCCACCTCCACTTCCAATTCCCTCCACCCCACCCCTCTCTCATGGACTAAATGTGGTCTATGGGCTTACCTCCCAATTAGGCAGTTGAGTGTCGCGGCCCTTTACACATGATCATCTGATTATGTTAACTTCTTGCTCGTGCAGTTGATCTTGATAGATCAAACCTCTGCACGGAGAGCGCTTCTTCCTAGAAATCATCAATTAATGTCTTCAATCATTGTAATAATTGTCATTGTGGGCCCACTATTTTCTTGGAAGTAAAGGGGGTTATAGAGAAAAATGAGGAAGGCTTACAGAGAGAAAAGAGATCGAGGGGGTTACCTGGTTACATAAAGATAGGAGAGAGGGTTACAGATAGAAACAAGGGAAGGTTACAGAAATGAGGGAGTGTTACAGAAAGGAGGGAAAATTACATAAACCAAGGAGGGTTACAGAGAGAAATGAGGGAGAGTTACAGAAAGAAATGTCAAAAATCTACCATGTTATATTGTACATATATTTGAAATATACGAGTACCTCGGAATATGTATGCACAGTAACACAAACTAGCAATGACATACTGTCAAACGACAGTGACCATTAAGGTCACCGCAGAGGACGATTTTTTCATGAGTCTGCAGTCGTAAGGGCCTACTACTGGAAATGTGACGTCACCTTCTTACACAAATCCAATGACCGGTTCCTATGATCCAGCCAGTCGCAGAGCCTTTAATTAACCAACAGCCCACTTCCTATCTTCTAATTTATATGCCTCCGTCCATGTTTTGGTAAACTCGCACTCAAAACTCACTCTCTGTGACGCGAACAACGGAAACAAACTACCATCTATAGCCTGAAATATAATGAAAGCGATGTGACATGACTGCGTAAAATTTGAATTAAATTGAATGTTTTATCTTTTTGAAGACAATGCATACTGATGAACAAATACATTCGTATATTATATTGACATATATATAGAATAAGTATCTCTGATAGAGATACGTTATGGAATACATTAATAAACAGAATATGGTATTTCTTCCATTTTTAAGATGATCTAATTTTGTGATAGTGGTACGTTGCATTTTGAAAAAGGGAGACGGCAATATTAATCAATATTTGATATTGATACTTCAGATTCACGTTCAGGTTCAAATTAGGTTCAAATAGGCGAAGGATGAATCATGCCTGTAGTATATGTGGATTGGTATACATCTTAATTGGACAACGTGGTCATATTTTTGTTTTAAAAATAATCAGAGAACTTGGGCAAGGTCAGGAAAAGTTTACGCTGGGTGAATGATCCACATCTCCGATAGATTCCAATGAAATACAGAAGGATAAATCATTATATAGACCATGTAGACGTCAGACTGAAATATGCGTGTGGTAGAATTTTCATGGATCACTTGGTCGTAATTATTATGCGATAGTTCAGAATACGTGGATTAGGTCAGAAAAAACTACCCTAGGTCGATGATCCATATCTCAAATAGATTCAAATGAGATACAGAAAAAAGGGATCATTCAAAATGTCTACGCCATAAGGAAATATGCGTGGAGTAGAATTTGCATGGTATGCATGTTTGTAGGATAACATGGTCAGTATTAATCGATTGTTCAGCCAACTTGGGCAAGGTCTGCAGTCGTTTTTTTTTTTTTTACGAAAAGAGCGAACAAAGGGAATGAGTTCAATCTTGCCATGATGTAATCTATTACAGTGAATATCAAGCATATGAATCACTTTATCTAAACACAACAAAAAAAACAAAATACAGAATTATGCATATGACTAGCCGTTTGAATGACTACCTCCAACTGCTAACAATATCATCACATGTCTTCACACAAGACCACCTAAAATCTTTCATATTAAAATAATCGTTACTAATATCAGAAATGTCCCAGCTTTTCCAAAAAAAAAAATGATGATTTTCCTGATGGCAGGCCTCGATATAATCTAACCGTATCGATCAGCTACCTGTTTTTAATTTGATGGGTAATGAATTCTTGAACTGACCCATAACAATGCCATAACCTTTTATATCATTTTTTAGATGGTATTAAATATCAATTGTGACGTATCAAACAGCCAAATCTATAAAGGAGCAAAGCTTCAGGTCATAAAGCTCCAGCTAAAATCCGAGTCGAATTTCATTTTATGACTTGCGTGGTTCTCCGCGTTCGTGGAAAGTAATGCGAATTAATGGGATTACGCACAGTGTATCCATATTATGTCAGGGCGGTCATTGTATTACAATTGTTCTCAGATATAGAATTTGCTACAACAGGAACAGGATCGGTTTTAGAAATGGTGTGAAGAAGAACATTTATTCTTAAGAAGTAACTGGTTATCCCTCTCTAGGTTTGTAAACCATTGTGTAGCAGAGGGACGTATTAGTGCCATTCTCATTAGACTTAAAAAAAATCGAGAAGTTAGAAAACTCGCGAAGTTAGGGTAAACGTTGCCTAGCAACCGTACCAAAAGCCGAATGGTCATATTGTCTCTGTCCCCGATTCTTCTAACTTCTCGATTTTTTAAGCCCAATGAGAATGGCACTATGATCTATGGTGTTCGTGTGCATGAATAGAGAACAATACTTCCCATATGACACGTATAGAGTAAGGCAGAAAACTTTGTCCAGAATTTACTCGCGAATACTCATTCATTCTCTATCCAAACAATGCTTTTTTATGATTTACTTTCAGGTCAGGCCAAGGACACTGGCCAAACGTAACATTTCATTGTTTTATTTCTTCAAATTCCAAAGCACGCAAACAAAACTGGGTAAATCGGTTTATTACCAGTATCCAATTAAAGTTGGTGTCCAAATTGTTATGATACGTATTCACCACTGTTCACCCTCGTTTTACAAGATAAAGGCCAACTTCTACTGATACATAATCCTGCTTGTCCTGCGTCCTCACGGCTTTAATATGCAGTTAATGTAATCTTGCCACGGCACTTGTACTTGGAAGATATGTGCATTATAGATGATTTGATTGATCAGGTGGTTGCAGAATGAACGTGTGTTAATCGTATTGAATCGGGAATCGGGAATACATGCAACACCTGGCGGTAAGAAAATAATCCTCAAGCAGTAACTATGTTAACCATAGTGAGAACAGCTTTTGTGCAGTATGTGTAGTATGGGACCTATCTTTCGGAAAGTGAAGGGTACAAATTACAAATTGAACACACGCTTTTTTTTTGGTCCTCATTCTAGAAGAAAAACGTATGAAAGAACGTTCGGTATATCATCTTAGAGAGAGGGGGAGATAGAGAGGGAGATGGAGAGAGCGATGGAGTAAGAGTGGTAGGGGAGATGGAGCTGAATGAAGTCAGATACGACTGCAATTAACTAACTAAATCCAATTCTTTGAAACTGCCGGGAATTACATTAATTCAAAGGAATTCCTTCCCAACTCCCACCCACGCCCAAGTGCCCCCCCCCCTCTCTCTCTCTCTCTCTCTCTCTCTCTCTCTCTCTCTCTCTCTCTGTCCGTCTATATGTCTGTCTCTTTCTCTGACATTTCTCACTTCTCATTTTTAATTTGTCGATGTTCTATTTCGGAATCCTGAGGCTTGTTTATAACATCTCTTTCGATCAAAATGAATTCCTTTACATGAAATAGATCTAGGCCAGGATCCAGGTGTTTCTGCAAAAATATTTCCCGCGCTATCCTTATTTAAAATCATTAGACCACACTCCCATTAAAGAGAGAGATGAAAGGATTATGATATTTTCTGAATTCAGGCTAATCCCTGAATGTATTTTCGACAATTTAACCCTCATCGATTGCTCACGTTTAGATGTTCTAGCTTTGTGAACACTGGTCCAGTTAGGGTGTCAAAATTCGCTATGGAACTGCAGTAACCAAAGGGTTAATTGTGTCCTATGAGGTATTTGAAGTTTATTTATAGCTTGGTGCCCATTGTCCGAAGAGCAGATTGTATGGGAGTCGTGCTGCTTAGTATCTGAGCGAGAAAAAGCCAGCCAGTATATATGCAGGCTCAGTAAAGAACGGGATAAACCTTAAAAGTCGGTAAAGTAGGACACATCAATCAATACTTGTATCAATCCAGATGTTTTTCTCCTTCGACTGGTTAATAATTCCCTTGATGTAAAGTCGAACTGTACTATTGTTTCTTGACAAAATGGAGAATGAATTTGATACGATATAGACATACATATGAAGATACACACCTGATACAAGATAAGATGGAAAGACAGACAGACATGACATAGAGACAATTAGGCAGAGAAAGAAACATCAAATAATACATACAATTAAGAACAAGTAACGGTTCATAAAGTATAAAAGGATATGGAACAAGGAGATAAAGAGAGAGAGACAGATAGACAGAGAGACAGACAGAGACAGAGAGACAGACAGAGAGAGAGAGAGAGAGAGAAAGAGACAAAGAGAGACAGAGAGACAGAGAGACAGAGACAGATAGAGAAAAAAAGAGAGTCAGGCAGAGAGAGGAACATTAAATACTGTATGCAATAAAATAGAGGAATGAATTCATGAACTATTAAAGGATGGGGAGAAGGAGATGGGACGAAAAAGATAGAGACTGTCACGCAGAGGAAAAACATTAATTAATGCAAAGAGTGAAATAGAAGAATGGATTAATTGTGCCTCGAATCCTGAACTGTGATGCAGGCGTCGCGTGTCTACGACTCTCACGGAATAATCCCTGAATATCTCTCTCACTCGCATCTTCAATCACGCGATCACGAGGCAAATCTCTCAAAGAACAGCAGAACTGATCACCGTTGATGTCATCTCTTGCATTGATAAATCCAGAGGGGTTTTCATTTAAGCTATCCTCATGAAGTTTTCATCATCAAATCTTCCAGACGTAATTTCTAGGCCAGTGGGGAGCGATATGTGCGCACCTTGACATTCACAGCCTGATTATAAAACTAAACGTTTTCACTATAGCTAGCGAAATAATAGTCACGCCACTCTCTCTCTCTTTCTCCTTCTCTCTCTGTCTCTCTCTCTCTCTCTCTCTCTCTCTCTCTCTCTCTCTCTCTGTCTGTCTGTCTGTCTGTCTGTCTCTCTCTCTCTCTCTCTCTCTCTCTCTCTCTGTCCCTCTGTATAATATATTACATGGAAATATGTGTATGAATATATTGCCTCAGTTTATCTTTTAACGCATTTGTGTGCTGCTTCCTCCTATAGATTTCACCTTCTTTCATCAAATCAAACATCAATGTAAATGATTTCCAGTAATGATGATGATTAACATGATTATGATAATGACAATGGAAAATACACCAATAATTTCCTAACTATGGTTACATGTACGTCTGGAGCATACCAGGAGTTGTTACCATAGTTGGTCTGTTTTAAGCTCCATTCAGTGTGCGACCTTTTATTGGTCTGAGGGCATGCTTGGAAGTCACAGTCGATGACCTTATTTCGCGATATCCCACTTGTCCTTTGCCACCGTATGCAGTCCAATCTCATAACGCGATAAAAAAAAAAAAGTAGGTACGACTGTCGGAAACAGATCCTGATTTATTGGCCGTAACGTTTCTTTGTCAACCAAGTACTTGCATTAATAAACAAATACAGTTGTAAAGCAAAACAAATGATACTTGGTTGTAGGAATAATATCTCCTCTGGTACCCTCTGCCTTACACGGTCATGCCGGTGTCCTCTTTTCGTCAACCTTTGCGTCATATGCGTCAGATAATCATCATTGATTAGAGGTTGACAGATTGAGGAGATCGATCGTCTTTCCGTGAAGTGAATGAAACCTCTAGGAAAGGCGCTCACTTTCTTCGAAAGGCCTCCTTCGGAAGCGATCACTTACTGAGGTAATGATGCATGCGAATTCCTAGGAGGTAAACATGACCGAGCATGGAGGGGTAGCTAGAAAGGGGCCAATGCTGTGCGATAGTTTCGGGATGGTTTTCCCACCGTGTTTCATTTTCCTTTCTATGCATTTCTGCATTGTTATGGTGAATCATTTAGATATTCATTTCCTTCTCCTTTAACATGTAATAGTAGATTTCGGTGTGTCACATATTTTTCTCTTTCCCAGTATCTCCCACCTCCCCCCCCCCCCCCTCTCTCTCTCTCTCTCTCTCTCTCTCTCTCTCTCTCTAAGTATATACATGTATATATACATGTCTGTATATATATATATATATATATATATATATATACCACTGGATCCAGCGTTAGGGAGACATGCTATAAAAATGCGTCTTTCGGAGACATTTTCTAGATTACATCATAACTTTGTAGAAAATCTACCAACGTTTATTATGATTCGCGAAAATAAAAACTAAAACTGTTATCCTTAAATCAGCACATTTCTCATTTTCAATAGAAATTCCTTTCTTAAGTTACAAATATATGGTGCTAATTTTTGTCTCCCTAACGTTTTGTTTCACTCTGGGCAGCGTTAGGGAGACATTTTCCTGTGTCCTACCTTAAGGAGACATGTCTCCCTACCCTTACAAAAAATTCCTGTGGTACTTCTGTGGTAATACCACACATCAGTACCATAGGAAATACCACAGGAAATACCACAGGAAAGTACCACAGGATAGTCCTGTGGTTTTGTGTGGTTTTTTGGGACAAATACCACAGGACCTTACAGCAGTACCACAGGAAATACCACACAGGAGTACCACACATCACTACCACAGGAATACCACATATACCACACAGAAATACCACATAGTACCACACAGACATACCACATAGCAGTACCACACAGAAATACCACACAGCAGTACCACACAGAAATACCACATAGCAGTACCACACAGAAATACCACATAGCAGTACCACACAGAAATACCACACAGCAGTACCACACAGAAATACCACAGCAGTACCACACAGAAATACCACGTAGCAGTACCACACAGAAATACCACACAGCAGTACCACACAGAAATACCACAGCAGTACCACACAGAAATACCACATAGCAGTACCACACAGAAATACCACATAGAAGTACCACAGAAATACCACATAGCAGTACCACACAGAAATACCACATAGTAGTACCACACAGAAATACCACATAGTAGTACCACACAGAAATACCACATAGAAGTACCACACTCCTGTGTGGTATTCTTGTGATACTCCTGAGCAGTATTGCTGTGGTACTCCTGTGTGGCATTGCTGTGGCACTCCTGTGCGGTATTGTTGTGGCACTCCTGTGTGGTATTGTTGTGGCACTCCTGTGTGGTATCGCACTGCTTTACCAAAGCACATCATAATACATGTACCACATATCAATACATGTACTACATTGGTTAACGAACTTGTTCAGTCATCTTTTAATAAAAGAAGAACAAATATGAGTAAATGTCTTAATTGATATCATATCAGAAAGCTGTGATACTATAAAAGCATGTGATCATTCACTGAATACTTAGGTTTAAACTTCGTTGGGACACACACTTAAAAAACTAGGCAGGTACATGCAATTATTGCAGTTAATGCACCTGAACAGCAAGACTGTATGGACTTCGAAAATCTGGTAGTCAATATGTGACAATATACACAAGAAAAAATACATTGCAGTAAAGATTCTATCAATTTACACTACATACCTACATGAGCTTAATAAGAGTTAAAGAGAGAACTTTAAGCGTGTACATGTATATATCATCAAAATACTGTCAAATTGTCCATTTTTCCAGGTTAACAAGTAACTTTTTCAATTGATTATACATGTAATTTCAAGATTTAATTACCAAAGTCAAAGGAAACACTATGTCCAAGTTTATGTATAGTTTTTTTTTCATCAGTATTTGCACATTTCATTTCTTAACCAATCTGAAGATGCAACAGGGTTATGTGCTCCCTTTCCATCAATAGAATACTGTATTGCGACCAAATATAAACCACTTCATCAAAGTGGAACATTACATTACTGGAACTGCACACTGTATATGTTGACAAACTGAAACTGTATGTTGGAATTACAGTCTCCTGTTAAAAAGAGCACAGGTTTTGTGTGAACAAGACCAATTTTCTCGGTTGGTTGGGACGGTTTCAATTTCAAGTACCGTTATGTGCACAATGCAGCACATGAACATTTTTGTTCACTCATCAAAAATAAACCACTCGACAAAAGTGGAACATCACATTACTAGAACTATAATAAGAAAGTGGTTCGCGAACCACAAGTCTCGCCTGATTTTCCAATTGATATACAATGCTAAGTTGTTTTTCAAATATTGAAAATGGTGCCTAGATGACCTTTGACCTCATCGTCTTCTTCAACACACATGTGGTATTAGCCAAGGATCATTTGTACCAAGTTTGATAACAATTGATGCAGAAATAAAGATATGGGAGCAAGTTAAACAAAAACTTCAACATTTTTGTAACAACATGGCCTCATATTATTGACCTTTTGACCCCTAGATGACCTTTGACCCAATCATCCTCATGACGAAACATGTGGTATTACCCAAGGATCATTTGTACTAAGTTTGATTACAATTGAAAGTTGAACGAAAACTTCAAAATTTTTGTGACAGACCGACTAACAGAGAAAATTATTACTAGGTCTCTGCTGAACTTTGTTCAGGCGAGACAATAAAAAAACACACTGTATATCACAAAAGAGGTTTACGGTACACCATGTGTAAACTCCTGGAAGGACTGAGAGGAGAAAAGTAGATAGAAATTGGAGGTAAATGGAAAGGCGAGAATGATGAGTAGAGGTGGACTTGACGTTTCAGGCAGATTGACTGTCCATCTTCAGGAGTGAGTGTTTGCTAGTTGAGTGACGTTACTTATGGCATGCGTGCGGACATGGGAGGAACCGTGGAAGGAGACCGCGGGCTGTTGGTCTCGGCGGGTGGTGGCACTCTGTGTGTGGGTTGGCGGGAATCGGTGGTCAGTTGGTAGCGTGGTGGCGTCCGTGTCGGCGAGGCTCGCTTGATGGGTGAAGAGGCTGGCTGGGTAGGTGAAGAGCTGGAGGTGTCTGGTTGTGAAGATATGGTTGAGTGATTGGTGGTGGTGGAGGAGACAGTGCTGGTCGAAAGAAGGGAAAACAAATGAAGAATTACATGCTTGGTAGTCAAATTACTATTGATTTGTTATGTAATGCGATTCTATAAATGTATTCCATTCTTCCTACAATGTACAGTAGTCATGCTCTAAGTAGTTTTACTTCACTTATTTTTGCGAGATTCAGTTGGAATATATTTAAGTGCTCAACATGTATACTTTACTTGATTATAAGAAAATGGGTTTATATTTTTATTACATGTACATTTGATTACATCACCCTTTTACAGTACATGTAATAAAAATATAAACCCACATTCTTATAATCAAGTAAAGTATACATGTTGAGCACTAAGCCTGAGTCATATCGATTTTTTCAGAAACCGGTGTTCGATGGCTTTGCGCCGATCGAACATCGATGCATCGATACATGACGTCACCCAGCCACTGCCAAGAGCCAATTTATGAATGAAAATATAGTAAGCATACGCAGTGCAATCCTTCCATTTCCCCACATAAACAAGCATGCAATTCTCTATCACCTCGTACCAAAATTGACCTAGAATTTCACTTTCCTATATTTTATATGAATTATGATAGGTAACCTCGGAGAATCTATTTTCTCACCGATACTGCACATGTAAGCGAATTTCGATTACTTCTTGTTTTTCCGTCAAAATCTTACAAATTAGCGTCAATATGGCATCGTATACATGTATGTAGGTTGGAATCTGGAGAGTCTATTGCAACGGGCAGAAAGTCAATCAGCTTCCGGGTTGCGATTTTTTTTTTTCGTAACCCTAATGCGTCGAAAAATCACTTCCGGGTTTCGGACAACGTGACTGGATATTGTATCACTGTTTTGGCGACCACATGGTTATGACGTGATCTACGCGATGCACCAATCAGTGGTCTCCGAATCGCTGTACGGAGACGCTCTATTA
>CAVLGW020000198.1:0-25000 GCA_963669155.1 Arbacia lixula
ATGTCACGCAGGTGGTACGATTGCTGCATGAGAAATACAAAACAGAAATGTGATAATCATTTGATAAACAGCCCTTCGTCTGTGATTGAATCTCAACCTACAGAGCATTGATTTGGCACTACATATAAAGCTGAAGTTTTTTCTGGAGATTAACTTTGACACAATTAATATGAAATTCAATTAAATTCAATTCAATTCCAATCATTTCATTGGTCCATGATTTATAAAAAAAAAAAACACATAGAAAATTAGCCTCCAATGGCTTATAAGAAATCAATGACGATAACTTACACACATGAACAAGTGAAATAATGAGACATGTAACAGAAGAAAAATTGTTGATGTGCTATAAATTAATACATTACAAATCTGAAACTTGAAAAGACGAAGGGCCAAGTCCTAGGAAATTGCCAGGGTAACAATCTTTGCTGTTCTTGTTCTAGTCTCATTATTTCTTTCTAGAAGTAGATGTCCATCTGTGTATTTTATTTTATTGACATTTTCATAGTATTTCCCTTGTGATATCAGTTTTGTAAGTTCATTGACTGAGTTTGACCTTTGATGTTTAACAATTTTGAGTACAATTCTACACATTAGTTCCATGATTCACATACAATGTTCAGGTTTAACCATGTTCCACACATGTTCCTAGGTACAAATTGCAGTTGAATATTTGTGCAGGTGTACACTATTACACCCCTGTATTCTACATTGAGAAGACAAATACTGACAGACACATAATATGCTAACAATATTGTCTGCAATCAAACCAAATCCTAGAAGGGAGATAAATACAAAATTTTCTTCTCTCAAGAAAGAGGCCTCTTTAAGTAGTTATCCCTAATATCCCTTTAAAAGGAAATGACAAGGCAAAAACCTCAAAAACCTCATCGTATATATTTGAGTTTATATATCTTATTATATATTACTTCTAAATATTTGTATCTTTCCAGTCATCAATCAAATTTATCAATTTAGGTATTTTCTTTGAATGACTTTGTTTTTAGATATTCATGCAATTCAGCTTAAGCTGCAAGATGATGATACGAACATTGAATTGAATTGAATTGAATTGAATTGAATCAAATTGAATTGAAAAAGATATCCCTTACAGCGATCATGCTCTCCAGCCTCCAGCGGTGCAGGGGCGTGACATGTTCCTCCGTAGCCTTCCAGGTACCCTTGGTGAGAACCTGGGTCAGGCGAAGCATGGTACTGGCAAACTTCTTGGAGCAGTTGGGGATGGCCTTGCGGTCGTTGCGGATCTCCATGATGCCCAGCTCACACTCCTTGGTCCAGTAGATGTTCAGGCCCAGGCTGGCCACTTGGGTAGGGTACTAAGCAGAAGAAAAATCAGCACAAATGAAAAACATTTGTTAAATATATTTTTTCATTTTCATTTTCATTTTCATTTTCATTTTCATTTTCATTTTCATTTTCATTTTCATTTCATTTTCATTTCATATTCATTTCATTTTCATTTCATTTCATTTTCATTTCATTTTCATTTCATTTTCATTTCATTTTCATTTCATTTTCATTTCATTTTCATTTCACTTTCATTTAATTTATTTTCCACATAGAAGATTTATACAAATAAACATTTCAATCATATTTGAAATATACATTACATTGCAATTAAATTCCAAATTTATATTTCAATTCAATTCCAAATATACATTCCAAATATACATTCACGAGTCTCGCCTGATTTCCCAATAGCCTTATATCATTTGACCTCTTGACCCTTAGATGACCTTTGACCTCACATCCTCACCAACACACATCTGGTATTACCCAAGGCTCATTTGTACCAAGTATGAACAAAATTGCTGCAGAAATAAAGAAATGAGAGCAAGTTAAACAAAAGCTTTAACATGTTTGGAACAGACTAAAAGACCAACAGACTAACAGGAAAAGTGATTACTAGGTCTCATCCGAGCTGTGTTCAGGCGAGACAAAAACATTGCTGTGGTCTTTCTAAGCAGGTGGTTGCTAGATCAGGTTTGGCTGTCTAACCTTGTACGCCAGCTCTTCTACTTGCAGGTTGTTCTCCATGTCTTTGATCATGTTGGACACAGTGCTGGCGACTGTCTTGGTGATGGACTCCTTCAGACCCTTTAGCCAGACCTCCACCCCATCCTTGATAGGAACCTAAGACAAACCAGACACAAAGAACTACATAGCAAGCACTTCAAAATCACATTCAGGTATTGGTATATACTTACGGAAGTGGTGTCATATACATTGTTTCGACAGCTTCTGGTTCTAAACAGCATCACTAATGTGATTCACTGGTTCAACATTGCCTAGCAGGCTAGTGTCAGGCACTCGCTTTTAGAGACCCCGCTGTGATCACCAAATAGATTTAGAACATGTCGTCATTACAAGACATGTGTTGTTATTTTATAATTGATAATGTTTATGTCGGAATTGATCTATCTAACGCATATTCTGTATTTGATGTATTTAAACTGATGTGAATAAACTTTAACTTACTGAATAAGTGGTTATTTTCACGGTGGTTTTATTTTTGTGAATTTTGCGAGTCAATTATCGCAAAAATTTCCCTGTTGGTTCATGTGTATTCATACTAATGAAAGCACCTCTAAAATCATGAAATGTGAGATTTACTCCCAAATCGGGAAAAAATCTGTAAGCAAAAATATTGGCGTAAACAGAAATATACCTCTTCATCCAAGGAGAGCATCTCCCCTTCCTTGGAGGTGATGGCCACAGCCTGCAGCAGCATCCCTCCCTCTGTACCGTCCTGCACACCCCCGTCCATGCCAATGGCACCTCCCATCCTGCTGTCAATGGACAGCCTGGACTGTGTGCCTCCCAGGCCCTGCCCGGACGCCTGACGCGTCGGGGAGGGGTGTCCCTGGGCATGGGCTTGGGAGGGGTCCTTGGTCGGGCTGCCGTGGAAGAGGACGGCTTTCTCTGGGGAGCCTGTTATGCTGCTACGCTGGGTTTGCGATGTGTTGGGTTGAAGTCGCTCAAGACGGATGTCATACACATAGTTAAAGATGCACCTGTAGCGTCATACAAGAAATATACCGGTAGTAAGGACGATAGCAAGAACAGTCAAAGAATAATACATGACAATGATTTTTTTTTCAAATCTTATAAATCACTCTATCAATACCAGTACTTTGACCAATGCACTCGCGGTTTATCCCAGAAACTGTATCACACAGACCAATAAGAGTGCCACAAAAGTAATTTAATAATAACATAACAGCACTGTTGAGCTATAATCAATATCATTGAATAGTCCATCTGGTAACTACATATATTTTGACCTGCCTCGAAATCCAAATAAAGGCCCCCCCCCCCCTTAATTTTCTTTTCAACTATAAAAAACATAAGTAAATATAATTATTACTCCACCTCATAAATTACATATATTTTAAGCCTGCCTTGGAAGCCATACATCATAGTAGCCCCCCCCCCCCCCCTCCCCTATTTTTTTTTTTAGGCATGAAAACCCTTTCCACCCTTTTCTACCTGAGATGAGGCTTGACAGACTCCAGGTCATAAGGCCGGCTGAGGACGGCCAGGAGAACCGGGTCAGACAGGAAGTAGAACCTGGGGAAGACCTGTCTCTTCTTGTCCAGGTAGCCCATGAGGGACTTGAAGCAGATTTCCAGCTCCTCATGGATGTGGCGTAACACTACCCCCTTGGGAACCTCTCCCCCGTACGTGCACTGTAAGATCAAGGATGGGAAACAGTGTTGAGATTAAATCAACTATATGTTGAGATTAAATCGACTATTTTGTAACACTACCCCCCTGGGAACTTCTCCCCCGTACGTGCACTGTAAGATCAAGGATGGGAAAAAGTGTTGAGATTAAATCAACCATGAACCTACCCCACCATTGCACTGGGCGATTTGGTGAACTGAAAAATCACGGATCGCAGAAAGTGTTGAGGTTAAATAATTCGTAAACCTAACCCTGAATTACACTTGGCGATTTAGTGCATTGAGAAATCGAGGATCGCAGAAAGTGTTGAGGTTAAATAAATCGTAAACCTAACCCACAATTACATTGGGCAATTTAGTGCACTGAGAAATCAAGGATTGCAGCAAATGTTTATGTACCATGCACCTAGGGTTAGGGATTGGGGTAAAAGAAACCCTAAACCTAACCCACAATTACACTGAGCGATTTTGAAACCCAAGGGTAAATACAGAATTTGACAAAACGCTTTACTATAAAGCCTGTAGGCATGTAATCTCCTACCTGTAGAACGTTACGGGTGTCATAGGCCCTCCGCTGGATTTTGCTCCAGCTCTTGTCGATGCGGTTGAAGCGCTTGGCCTCCTGAGGGAGCTCTTTGGCGGTGCGAGGGATGCTGAAGACAGCCTCCAGATACTGCCACAGATCCTGCACCTCCAACCACTGCTCCAACACCTCACCCACACCTTAGCCGAAAGGAAGAAGTAGTTGTCTCATTAAATTACCATTTAGAGGGCATACATGCTTTGAATCCCCCAAGAACCAGTTTACCCAACACTTGATATTGTGCTATCACATCACAAAATGTTGCCTTATCACATCACTAAGTGTCGCTCTCTCCCAGCCCTCAATATGGCCTGATCCTGCATTCAATGTTGCCTCTTCCCAGCTATGTCATATTACCCCATCACAGCCCTTACAGGGAATATACTGTACTGGGAAGACAAAAAGGCCTTCAAAAGGTGACTGTGAGCAATCTTCTTGCTAATGGTTTTAAATTCGTGTATTGCCCGTTTTATAAATTTTGTGAAAGTTATTCGCCCTCAAATGATCCACATTTGGAGTAATTAGTAATCAAATCACAATTTCCTGAAATGTTCGGCCCAAACATTTTGAGGATTTGTGAATAATCACAAACTACTCCAAATGTGGATCATTTGAGGGCTGATAACTTTCACCAAGTTTCTAAAACGGACAATACATGAATTTAAGACCACTAGCAAGAAGATTGCTCACAGTCACCATTTGAAGGCCTTTTTGTCTTCCCAGTACAGTATATATGCCCTTTAATGTTGCCCTATCCGAGCTTTCAATTTTACCCCATCACATCACTCACTGTCTCCCTCTCTAAGCCCTCTTACCCCTGAGCTTCTCTGCCCAGCCGGCTGCCTCCTCCCTGAGCGGCCTGGGCATTCTCACTGTCTCACTGTCCCCCTCTCCCAGCCCTGTCTCACTGTCCCCCTCTCTAAGCCCTCTTACCCCTGAGCTTCTCTGCCCACCCAGCTGCCTCCTCCCTGAGCGGCCCCACGAAGCGGGAGGTGAGCATGGCTGCCAGGACAGCCTGGGCATTCTCACTGTCTCACTGTCCCCCTCTCTAAGCCCTCTTACCCCTGAGCTTGGGCATTCTCACTGTCTCACTGTCCCCCTCTCTAAGCCCCCTTACCCCTGAGCTTGGGCATTCTCACTGTCTCACTGTCCCCCTCTCCCACCCCTCTTACCCCTGAGCTTGGGCATTCTCACTGTCTCACTGTCCCCCTCTCTAATCCCTCTTACCCCTGAGCTTGGGCATTCTCACTGTCTCACTGTCTCCCTCTCTAATCCCCCTTACCCCTGAGCTTGGGCATTCTCACTGTCTCACTGTCCCCCTCTCCCACCCCTCTTACCCCTGAGCTTGGGCATTCTCACTGTCTCACTGTCTCCCTCTCCCAGCCCTCTTACCCCTGAGCTTGGGCATTCTCACTGTCTCACTGTCCCCCTCTCTAATCCCTCTTACCCCTGAGCTTGGGCATTCTCACTGTCTCACTGTCCCCCTCTCTAAGCCCTCTTACCCCTGAGCTTCTCTGCCCACCCAGCTGCCTCCTCCCTGAGCGGCCCCACGAAACGGGACGTCAGCATGGCTGCCAGGACGGCCTGGGCATTCTCCAGCTGCTCCAGCAAGTGCTCCATGGAGTCTCGCTCCAGGTACATGGGCCCCCGCCGCTTGTAGTCCCGGAAGGTCAGTACCTGCTCCGTCCACTCCTCCTCGGTCACCCGTAGCTTGACCTCCAGCTCCAGCTCCTTGCTGGCGCAGTGACAAATCTCCTCAATCTCCGTCTGGTGTCTGGCAAGACATGGAGGAGAGTGGGATAAGAAGAGTTTTGACTGTGGATACACGTCTTCATATTCAAAATATGAATTAGTTCACGATGCATTTGAAGCACATACTGTCTAAACGGCAAATTTGTAACCAAGATCATTCTCGGAAAGCAAGGTCTTCCATCAACACTCACCAGCGAAACCTCTGCTAAGAAGCCATGTCCCATACCCACAAATGACATTGCAGCACAAATGGTGCTGTATATAGTACATGTTTAAGTCCATCAAACAGTTTAAGATATCATGATGATGGAGGATTAAATACAAATATAATGTCTCTATAGTCGCTTTGAAGCAGAGGCATCAAACAACTCTTCGTAATTCAATGCAGTTCAATTTAATTATTTTCATCAAATCAAAAACATCAAAATACAAAGTAATGCAATTGAGAGAAACATAGATGATAGAGACTTCCAAAATAAAAGAATAAGGCTTGAGTAAGCAGGAGGTACCATTAACCAACTTTATGTGAACATATAATACATTCAAATTTATCATGAGCCAGATCTTCTGCTTGAAATAAGGTGGCAGAATGACGAGGCTTTTAAGGAAGATTGAAGCAGAGTTATAAGGACTCTTCCTCATGAGCCGCACATTTTTTTTACTTAAAGGGCATATACTGTACTGGGAAGGCAAAAAAGCCTTCAAAATGTAATTGTTAGCAATCTTCTTGCCAATGGCCTTAAATTCATGTATTGCCCATTATAGAAACTTGCTGAAAGTTATTTGCCCTCAAATGATACACATATGGAGTAATTAATGATTACTGATTAAATCCTCAAAATGTTCGGGCCGAACATTTTGAGGATTTGTGATTTAATCACTCATTACTCCAAATGTAGATCATTTGAGGGCAAATATTTTTCAGCAAACTTCTAAAATAGACAATACATGAATTTAAGGCCATTGGCAAGAAGATTGCTAACAATGACATTTTGAAGGGTTTTTTTGCCTTCCCAGTACAGTATATGCCCTTGAAGGAAGATTGAAGCAGAGTTATAAGGACTCTTCCTCATGAGCCATGCATTTTTTTATACTTGAAACAAGTTGGCAGAATATGGAGGCTTGCCAGGGAAGACAAGAAAACTCACTTGATGAGTCCTATGTCCAGGATGTGGCAGAGCTTGAAGACATTGGCTTCTAGCTGAAAGGAGCTCCCTGTCACGGCCATCACCTGCAGCCAGTGGCGGTTGCGGATCTCCTGCGCAGAGAAGAGGCAGGAGAGGTGGTTAGTTAGATCCAGGGAAAAAAAATCCTTTTTTTTTGCGGGAGCCATTTTTCTAATTGGTCGCAAATTTATGAGAACGACCTTACGTATGCTCCAGTAACCTTACGTAAGGTCGTTCAAGTTTTTGAAGCCGTTGGCCTTCCATACCTCGCTCGTAATGTACTCTACTGTTGCTGAAAAACGCGCACATTATTTATACACAGTGCTATACGTACCGTGGTCCGGGCCACTTGTGAAGGGAAGACTGCGAATCTTCGGGAGAGATTTTTTTTCCCCGATCGCTCCTTCTATTGGGTTTGCGAGTGCAATTACAAAGCTTACGGGAGCGAAATCGCTCGTCGCTCCCATGTACTTTTTTCCCTGCTTAGATTACTCCTACATTCACACATCCGGGCCCCATTGCATAAAACCTACCATTTAGGGTAACTCTTGCCATCAATGGTAACTAACTAACTAACATGATATCACCGCTCGACAGCCAATCAAATTCAAGGTTTCCATAGAAGTTGCCATTGGCAGCAGAATTACCTTCAATGGTAAGTTTTAAGCAACAGGGCCATGGGCCCTATCATATAAGAAGTTGCGATTGATCTGGATTGATTGGAAGTCCAATCCCCTCTCTCCATTGGACAGATTTACAATCAATTTATCAATCACAAGTCAATCGCAATCAATAGCTTGTCAATAGTCAATAGATCGATAGATCAATAGATCAATAGATCAATAGATCAATAGATCAATAGATCAATAGATCAATATATTAATAGATCAATAGTTAATAGATCAATAGTCCGTCTGTCCGTCTGTTGGTGAGTGGGTGGGAGTGTCTGCCGTCTGTCTGTCTGTCCGTCTGTCTGTCTGTCTGTGCATACCTTTGAAGCCAGCTTGTGGAGGATGGGGAAAACATCCAGGTAGAACTTGATGCTGTTCTTCATGTTGTTGTAAGCATCCCAGTCCTTGATCTTGTCAGGCAGGTTCTGGCATTCATCCCAGTATTGCTCCACCTGGAAACAAACACAGATATATGTTAGGAATACTCTTATCTGATTGGTTGAAATCCACAAAATACATGTAAAGGTAGTTATAACCATCTGCCAGTCCATAATGCATCAAGAGTACTTTTAACCAAATTATAATATTTTTTGCATGAATAAGCATGAATTTATTTATTTATGCGGGTCTCTATGGAAGTAAAGATGTAAAAGTAATTGTTGCAAGGATACCATGATTTCATTTTGTAATGCATTTGAAATGACAAATATGCACATGAAAAGAGAGTAAAAACTTTGGCTTGAAATATTTAAATCATTCACCATTAACAATCTTTGATATATACAATGAATCTAGCTCTGATGTTTGGGAAATGGTTTAATTATATCCCTCAGAGCCAGTCAATACTTGTTCATTGTCCAATAAAACTTGTGTTTTAAGCATAATGACCTCCACAGTATAACATATTCTTATTTCTGATGGTACCATCAAATTGATATGAAACATACTCCCATGACCCTGTTGCATGAAACCATTAATGGTAACTCTACTATGGTAACATCACTTGCCAGCCAAACAAATTTAAGATTTCCATACTATAGAGTTTGAAATTGGGAGCAAAGTTAGCATCAATGGTAAGTTTTATGCAACAGGGCCCACACAGCCATATGCAAGGACTTTGTTATTAGAGAAAAAGGTGAGTAAATCACTGGAGCAGCAAATTACGAGGCAGCAAATCATACCTCTTTGTTGGCCTTTGGGAGGTCTGATTCTGCCCAGAGCCTGTCCCGGAACTGGTTGTCAAAGGCGATGAACTTCTGGAACAATCCATACAGCAGGCCTAGCAGGTCCAGTTCCTGATGTAACCAAGGAAGTAGTGTTTATATATTTCAGACACATTGTGGGAGAGAAAGAGAAACGAAGACCCTCTCCAGTCAATGGGCCTGGGGGGTGTTTCACCAAGCTGTTCGTAAGTTACGAACGACTTTACGAACGACTGGTTATCCCTTCTTGTGCTAAATCAGATTCTCAATGAACAAAGTGTGGTATCGCATTTAGCACAAGAAGGGATCACCACTCGTTCGTAAAGTCATTTGTAATTTGTAACAACAGCTTGATGAAACACCCCCTGGTAAGAATAGGACATGTTATGAGAAAGAGCAGGCTGAGATGGTATGGTCATGTGGCTTGAAGAGAAGAGACTCAATGGCTCCAGAAAATACTGAATTTCGCAGTTGTTGGGAGGAACACACGTGGGAGACCTCGCAAGACATGGGAGGAAACAATCAATGCAGACAGAAAGGTGTTGAACATTACCCACATTGACCCAAATGACAGGTCTAACCCCACAAAGTGGGGAGAACAGACCTTAAAGGGCATATACTGTACTGGGAAGACAAAAAAGCCCTCAAAATGTAATTGTTAGCAATCTTCTTGCCAATGGTCTTAAATTCATGTATTGTCTATTTAAGAAGCTTGCTGAAAGTTATTTGCCCTCAAATGATCCACATATGGAGTAATTAATGATTAATGATTAAATTCTCAAAATGTTCGGCCCGAATATTTTGAGGATTTGTGATTTAATCACTCATTACTCCAAATGTAGATTTACTTGGGATGAATTGTGAAAATTGTATCGATCACCAACAGCCCGGATATCGATAGTCCAGAGGGAAAAAAAGACTATTTTTGACATGACGTCACGAAATAGTACTTTTTCTCCCTCTGACGTCACAAAATAGTACCTTTCTTCCCTCTGAGCTCTCTTCCTTCAAATAGCTCATCTTTTTGTGGTCATGTGACACCCTTTCAACCAATCAACAAACTGGAATATATTAATGAGGGATATAATACAAAATAACACAGAGTAAGTGTATGTAAGGAAAACAAAATACTGAAGCATCAACGTTACTCCTTGAATGGTACGTAGTCTTCAGGTACAAGGGTTACAATGCAACATTACCTCTCCAGTCTTATCCAGCTCAGGGAAGGGCTTGCAGATGATGCCAAACAGCCTGGAGACCGAGTCTAGCGTCTTCCTCTTGGAGTCGTACAGTTTGAAGATCTCTTGGAACTCGTGGAGGCGTGACACGGCCTCAGCGGGCTGCACGCCGGGCACGGCCGGGCCCTGCGAGTCAAAGCTGTTCCTGAACTGGATGACCTCTACCACAAAGAGCTGGAGGAGTGGTATTAAGATGGAGGATAACATCATGACGAGACTTGTTTTAAATTGCATTTTTTGGTCTTGCAAAAATGGGTACCCTGTCTTTAAGTAAAAGATAGCTGCAGACGATAAGACAAGATCACTATAGCCACATTTATACCCATATGTCTTGAAGTCGTTTACTCATCGATATCGCAAATAACTATAAAATATCGCAAATAACTATAGAATATCGCAAATAACTATAAAATATCACCGTATCCGTCTCTATCAGCTACATGTATTCAGCTGAATTTGATGACTTGTATACATTCAGTTCTTAAGTCTGGCACATAGTGCTTTGTGTTGATGCAAGGAACCCCTCTTTTAGTAAAGCAAGTTCTCCGTTCTACTCCAGTCATCTTCTGAAACATCTTGTACTAGCTCTCCATCTTACAGTATAATAGCAAATATGGGCCAAATTTCTGTGGGAGAGTGGTGATGGAAGTGGGACCGATTACGCTGACATCGTTATATAACCGGAAGTGCCCTGTTCACCATTCTACACAGCAAAAATCTGAAAAGTGTTAGAGCCCCATGCACAGTAATATCTTATTGCTATTTGCGATATTGAGAATTCAATGCACATAACTAATCCAATCATTCCAATTGACCTTGACTTGTTTGTCCAGCTCCTGCTCAAAGGCTCCACGTCGCTCCTTGAGGAGCTTGACCCTGCACCTCTCAGCCAGATCCACCACCTCCTGCCAGCTGTCCCTCAGGCGCTCCACCTCCTCCACCTCAGACCTGGGGAGCCGTAGCTTGTAGCTCCTGGTGGAGACAGGGAGAACAGGGAGAGGGGGAGAATTAATGTCAATATATCGATAAGTATGGTTTTGACTGGAGAGGGAGAAAGAAAGATGATAAAAATGACACCTCAGACCGGGGTAGCCGTAGCTTGTAGCTCCTGGTGGAGACAGGGAGAACAGGGAGAGGAGGTGGAGAATAAATGTCAATATATCAATAAGTAAGGCTTCGACTGGAGAGGGAGAAAGAAAGATGATAAAAATGACACCTCAGACCGGGGTAGCCGTAGCTTGTAGCTCCTGGTGGAGACAGGGAGAACACGGAGAGGGGGAGAATGCATGTCAATATATCAATAAGTGAGGTTTTGACAATAGAGGTAGAAATAAAAAAATAAATACCATACAAATATATTGAGATATTCATGAGGTTCAATACTCACTCCCGCATCCCCTCCTCCTTTTTTTCTTCTTCTTCTTCTGCTCCTCCATTTTTTTAAATCAATTCCATCACAGAAATATCATCATGCAGTTTTGTACATGTCATTTTTAAAGAGGAAAGAAATTGTAATCAATAAATAACTTGAAATAAATGAATTGCTTATGATATTAATAATGTTTTTTTTACTGTGCAGGCCCATTGTTTATACTTACAAGAGGTCTGCATACATGGTCTCTATGGGCAGGTAGATAGCATCAATCTTGTTCTCCATATCCCGAACCTCCTCAAGAAGATTCAGGGTTCCATTCAACTGGTCCAGTGTCACGACCTCTGCGACCAGCCGAGACTTGATACTGGTGCGGTACATGATGGCGTTGTCTAGTTGACGCTGTCATGAGAAAGGGTAGAAGCAAATATAGGTGACAGACAAAGATTGAATATTATTTTGTATATCTATACTAGCAATATGCATTCTAATCTGCATCATAACTTATATCATAACAAATTTGCTACTGTTTTGCCTATTTTGGAGATGAAAGTGCAAAGAAAAAGACATTTCAAAGTAAATTTTCTTTCTAAATGTGTGGTCATTCAATGCCATGTGTCAGAAAACTTTTTGTTTTTTAAAATGATTTTTGTTGTTGTTGTTGTTGCCCATGCTATAAAACAAACGATGCATTTTTTTTCATGATTCGATGGAATTATGTGCACGCAGTAACTTTGGCATGGTCATGAAAACATGCACAGTACACACAACTTGTATCGGCCTACTCAAACTTGTATCACTTGTATACTATCTCTTCCATTTAACACCCTGTAACTAATAATAAAACACCAACCTTTCCCTCCTCGTGCAGGACCTGGGCATACTGAGCCTTCCACTGCACTGCAAAGCCGTAGAGGGCGTCCTTGATGGGCCGGGTCTCCAGGGAGACGGGTCCGATGGGGAGGATGGCCGGGATCCCCTGGATCTTCTCCTCGATGTGGAGGAGGCGCTCCACCTCGCGCTTGATGGCGAAGGTGCCGGGATCGCCGGCGATGAAGTCGTAGTAGCTGCCGTACATGTCGTCCTTCCAGAGGAAGTCGTAGAAGCGGAAGTGGAAGAGGTGCTTGTCAATGTCCCGATGCAGATCTGGGGTACGGAGAGGACGGGGCAACGGTAAGGATGGGCAGATATCAGATAAACGGGTCAAGATCAGTGGAGTGGTTAGGGGTTACTGGATCAAAGCGGAAGATGTGCTACCTTGTCAATGTCCCAATCCTGCATTCAGAATACCACCTCTACTTTCAATAAGGATCAGTTTTCACTTCTCTTGAACAATATTGATCATCAAAGCAATTTCCTTGTTCCTAAAGTCCACCTGCACATAAGGGTTCCATATCTTGTCTCCTTAGGTGGTCTTTCGATACATGTTTCACTGTACAGTGTGTCCCAGAAAAAAGGAAACTGCGATATACTATGTTATTTCTCTAGTTGACTGAAAAAAATCATGGAATATTATACACACCATTAGAAAGCACTGTGTTTCTTCTTTCATTTGATACCTAACATGATAGATAAGAGTCATGCGTTAAGGAGCAACAGGTGTTTAAAAAATTGTGAAAATCAAGTTGCGCATGACAAATGGTCAAGATTTGTAAGGAAGCATCAACGTAGTACAAACAACATTCATTATTCTGCGCAAAACGTTTCTGACATCGAGCACTTGTAATTGCTTGAAATCAGTCATGCATGAACAATTCATCATGAATTTAGTACCAAATAAAAGAAGATACTTTACTCTCAATATTGCTGTCATTTTTATAATAATATGATATTTTATGATTACGTTATCGACCTCCAAATACGGGTTTCCTTTTTTTTCTGGGACACACTGTATTGTAAATATTGGTGTGCTTGTTGTTAAATCTTAACTCTTTTTCCATTCAAGTGGGGTTTTTTTTGTAACATAGATTCAGACCTAACTACATTCAAAGAAACTGTATCAATTTGCATTAATTTCTCCCACAGCCCCAGACGTGCAATTCATTGCCAATACATTACCTTCCACGACTCCATCGAGTTGTCTGAGGGCGCTCTTCACCATTAACTCATCAGCGATGTCATCCAGCATGGTCTCTCCGACGCCGTCTCCCGCCCACCATGTGACCTTATTGGCCACACCCAGGATGACCTCAGCAATCTTGCCCAGGGAGGTCTTGACCGCGTCCAAGGTCGGCTCGATGATGATGCGGGGAATGGCAAATTTCACCGCGACCTCAAATCTGAAATAAAAGAAAAAGTTTGCAGTTGTTCAATATCATATCATGTTTTATTGAATTTGCAATAGTTTCAATAGAGATTACTGTTAGTAGCAAAGTTAACATCAATGGTCAGTTTTATGCAATGGAGCTCATCAACTTCAGCTCATAAGAATCAAAATGACTGAGAATCTAATTTGGCACCTAAGTACAGGTCACCAGTTGTGTTAAGTCATGCGTAACTTACAAACAGCTTTATGTAACAGGGCCCTGATGGATTGGATAGCAAGTTGTCTACCTGAGGTGGGTGTAGTCCCTGTTCTTGTTGAGGGTCCAGGACATATCAGAGAGGAAGGACATGGAGGAGTCCGGCCTACTGGTCCTGGTCCTGCCTGTACTAGCCCTGGACCTGCCGTAGGAGGACTCAGTGCGGGGCGAGTAGTCGTAGGTGGAGGCAGCGTCAAGAGAGTTCTTGCCGGTCTCAAGGTCTTCCGCGATGGTCTCCAAGATGCTATCACAGCCTGCTGCTTCTGCCAGGGTGATCAGGGAGCGGCAGATGGCCGAGAGGATGGACTGATACACCAGGTCTGAGTAGTAGACTACATAGACCAAAGACAGAATGAGAAATAAGAGTGCAGGCCTCGAAAGTCACCTGTTTTAGGGGCAGGCAACTTTTAGTTTTGGGGGGGCACTTTTTTCAGTTTTTTCAAGGGCAGCAAGTTAGGTCAGAGGGGCACCAAGGCAAAAACCGACAATTATGAAAGGGCACCAAGGCAAATCCCTAAAATATGAAAGGGCTCCCAAACCCATACCCCCATTGGCGGCTTAAACATTAAAAAATTTTGTTTTGTTTGTTTTTTCATTTGGCCGTAAGGCCAGGTAAAATTGAGTACATGTTGATCGTCCGGATTTTTTTAAAAAGAGGAGGAAGGTGTACCATATTATTTGATATTTGATAGTTTTCCCAAGATGGCTGCCGCATGTAAAATAGTATATAATACGATGCACATCAACCAACGTTGCTGTAGTGTGTATGATTGCCCCCAAAATATCAATTTTTCAACAGGTTTCTTTTTGTCTATTTTTAAATATTAAAATGTTGCCTTTATTCTAAATATGAAATTACATTTTGTTGATATATTGTCATTTTTGTCTTGATTTTGTAATTAATGTTTTAACATTTATGTAAACACTTTCATTGGAAGCCTTGTTTTTCCTCAAAATACACGGAACAGCAACAGAAATTACTCCAGAATCTCAACGAAATTCAAAGATTAGATGGCCACAAAACACGATCTCACTTCACTACAATCATGATAATCAGACTGCACTCGACTCCAGCGCACTCGATTGTACAACTCACCATGGCCTCGCGCGGGCCGGGGTCGGCCGCATGGAAAACATGCACATAGCCTATGTATATACGGCTTTGAACACAGACGTGTGTTGCTGCCCTCTACGTTGAAGATATTGCGTTTTCGAATAATGGCGGATGGGAAAAAGTCGTTGACTGATCAGAACGATGTCAAAACCCCCCCAAATTACCCATCAACATTCCATTCAATCGGGACAAAATGCTATTAATGTGAAAGGTGAGGGTGTATTTATGTTAAATGTGTTTGTCAAAATATTTTTTGTGCGCCGATTGATCCGATTGAAGTGGATTGTAATGAGTTGTTGGTACAGTGGCTGATACAAATTTTAACATCGCTACTCAATGCGTATTGACTTTCTGTGTAAACTTTTTCATGTACAGCTACACAAAGTCTATGGGGAAACGGAATGTCCATTTTCACCTGCTGAAACGGGAAAAGACCATATGGCCTAATGCCCTTTTTGTCATGTTTCAAATATTTTTTTCGCTACCTCGAATAAAGCCAGACAATTTATTTTTCTTCAAACGTAAATCAATAAACTCGAAACAAAATCATTCGCTCGTATTCATTCACAATCTAGACCAACGTGCCGAAACATCGCACTTCGAAAATAGCCGCAATGGCACATTGCGTGTAATGTAACATCCTGTATCGAAACTTTCCCCCCGCTGTAAACTTTACTTCGATGTACATACGTTGACACGAAGGGCACAATATTACGAGGGATTGAGTTCAATAAATGGAATGTCCATTGCATTTGTTTACGAAAACTCTCCCATCGCGTTTACCCCCCTGAAGTTGTACTCGGGTACGTAACGTACATACGCTATTCGGCCGAAGATACGAGGGAGTGAGTTCGGGTAATAGAATGGCAGCGTGTTTACAAAAAAAAAAACATTCACTGCGGTGCGAGCATGCACGACTCGAGTGTAATCACGCTGAACGTTTGAAAATGAACCGACACTGCTCTGATGCGCTGTGATGAATCGAAGCTGTTATTAGTTTGGTGCGAAAGAATGTTGTTTCCGTACGTTTAGGGGAAAAGGGCATTGCGGCAAACTGAAAAAGGGGACGGCAACAAGTTGCCGTAAGTATCATAATTTTGAGAGGGGCGACGCGGCAAGTAGAGGGGGCATTGCGGCAAATTGCCGTTTGCCGGTGGGTAATTCGAGCCCTGAGAGTGTCGTATTAATGAAAGGGCATGACACCCAGACTAACCTAATCCCAAACTTTACCTGGAAGACGCCTGCACAGCAGTGACATTTTGCTGAAAATCTAGTTTCTTAATTAAAACCAAAGGAATACATGTGAAAGCATTAAGGGCTAACAATGCTGCTATGCTACAGCAACAAACACAATTAGTTTCCTTATGCAGACTAGAAAAGCACTTTATATGGTGATGAATTTGTGAACAAGTCTGTGATCTGGGAAACCCTTGAATTATTCAGGTCACCCATATCTCAGAATATATAGTAGATTGATGTTTCTTCTTTTCCAACCAAATATTCGTTGGACCTAAACTGGGCTTTCCCAGTCATTATGCTGAGAAAGAACCATACATGGGACCATCTATATGGGACCATCTATATTTTCATGAGACACAAGCTTACAGAGTAGTTCAGCCACCAGCGCATCATTGCCTGTGACGTCCGTGACTCCCTCCTCGGAGCGGGGAGAGGGCAGAACCTGGAGCTGCTTGGCAGACAGACGGTGCTTGGAGTTGGCCGACACACTCTTGGGGGTCACTGTAGAGGCATGCTTGGCCTATGGTAAGGGGGGGTGGGAGCGAAGGAGGATGGGGGGGGGGGGTAAAAGAAGTACAAGGTTTCAATGGGTCTTGTGCAGGGGTACAAAAGAGTACTGAAGTGTGACATCATATGAGCATGTTGTCAAGACAACCGGTTTTAAACTATGTGGGTAGAGCAAGAAGCAGTGATCATAGCAGGCATGAGCCAGAACTATCATTTCGAGTGCCAACACTAGCCCACTTGCCATTGTCCGACCAGTGAAACTCTCACTTGAGTGACATTGTTTAGAACCAGAAGCCAGCGCAATAATGGATATGACCACACCACTTCGGTACTCCATATAAATTGATTTCTGTGTACGGGATCCACTTTTGAGGCATTTATATTACGAAATGACCATGTTGCACCATGCTGTGGCAATATATGCTATAAGGAATACATCTCTTTCTTTATTTTTGAGGGGTCTAACATGATGTTATATTCATTTGAAGTTTAATATCATAAAGCTTTTCAATCATGTCAATATCTCAATATCTTCAAAACCATCATGCATGGTTCATTTTTTCTTCTTGATAGTTCCCCTGGAAAGAATTATCAATTGCAGAGGACACGTGCACTACCCTCAGCCAGTCTAGGCTCATCTCAATGCACCCTTGGTTGTGACAAAAGGAAAGATGAGCTGCGGGAGGGTACACACTAGCATTGTGTCATTCGAGCTGATTTAAAGGGCATATGCTGTACTGGGAAGGCAAAAAAGCCTTTAAAATGTAATTGTTAGTAATCTTCTGGCCAATGGTCTTAAATTCATGTATTGTCTATTTTAGAAGCTTGCTAAAAGTTATTTGCCCTCAAATGATCCACATATGGAGTAATTAATGATTAATGATTAAATCCTCAAAATGTTCGGGCCGAACATTTTGAGGATTTGTGATCTAATCACTCATTACTCCAAATGTAGATCATTGAGGGCAAATAACTTTCAGCAAGCTTCTAAAATAGACAATACATGAATTTAAGACCATTGGCAAGAAGATTGCTAACAATTACATTTTGAAGGCTTTTTTGCCTTCCCAGTACAGTATATGCCCTTTAATGGATAATGAAGAAACTTACATGGCTCATAAGGGTGTTGAGCAGTTCATGGCAGGCATTCTTGATGTCATTGACATAGGCAAACAGAACCTCGCTCTGATCCCCAATACCATCTAGCATCACCTTAGTGAAGGCATCGGGAGGCTGCGGGAGTAAAGAATAAGTAACTCAATCAATACATTTTGCTAATTGGAACAGATGCCTGTTTTAGAGCAAAAGAAATAAATATTTGGCTTTCAAATTGGCAACACTTTATTTTTCATTCAGATATTTATCCTAAAATGCAGCGTACAAGGCACTTTACATGAACAGAACATCAAAAACACAATTTAAAGCCATACATGTGCCAATTTCAAGAGCAAAAGCACAATTTCAACCTTTTCAGTACAGTACCAAATTGAATATTTAGTGATTATTTGACCCACACTTCACTTCGAAAACTCTTTACTGTTAGGTCTGATAATTTGTCATAGTTTAATATGAAATATTAACAAAATCAACTTGAAATGCATTTGAATTAGTTAAATTGCAAAAGCTAACAGAAAAAGAACCTCAAAGAAATGAATAGATAGTCATCACATCTTACCCAAGATCTCTCAAAGGACTTCTCCACGTCAAAGAGGAAGAGTTCTGCGATCTTCTTCAGCTTGGAATCGATCTTGGTATCGATGATGTGATTGACTTGGTCAACGATGCTCTTCAGCCGGGCATTGGCTGCAATTGGACAGACGGAATGGAAATGAAAAAATATTAATCTATCAAAATTAAGATTTTTAAGATTAAGATTAAGAGTGTAAACAATAGAGCAAGAGAAAGTAATAGGCTGTTTGCTTCATGTATTCACGACTTTCTCCCTAACTGCGTAACATGTTAAATTGGTGGAATGCAATCTGAATCTATTCATTTTGCTATTCAGATAAACCTCGGACAAGCTTTGGGGTCAAAATGTTATCGAATAGAAAGAAAAATCCACTGTAAATTAAGTTAAAGTAAACAAAATACAACTAAGTGCAATAATTCTGCTAATTTGAAGAGCACGAATGTAATGTAAAGGCTATATTTTCGCTCAAAATCACTTTCCAGTCGTATTATTTGCAGGGGGGGGGGGGTTCTCATACAGTAATTTCTTCCATCTTCCATGGTTTTAACAATATTCCCTTTTTTTGACCTGCAAAAGGGCTACCCTGTCTTTAAACCTCTCCAGAACGTTGCCAATTTGAAGATTTGTGGTCCTTGGACCAGAACGAAACCAGCGATGAGGACTTACCCGTGTGGACTTGGTGCAAGAAGGCGTCAATGTTCATGGAGTTCCAGGCCAGGGAGGATAGGCCCGGCTGGAGGGCCATCATGACAGCATGGGTGTGAGTCTGGAACAGGCCCTGGACTGGCTCGCGGATCTCAGAGCAGATATCTCGGAACTCACGTAGGCAGAGCTCAAGGTGATTCATGTAGCTCTTAAAGCGCTGTTCCTGTAACCCATAACAAAAATAAAATCTCGACGATAAAGACTAGTCCATTCAAATATTCTGGCAGGCTGCATCATCTTTCATGATAATGTATCAACTTATAAACAATGTGTAATAAAGCTCTTAAAGAGTTGTTCCTGTAACACACAATATCTACAATAAATCAAGCATTTAGACTAGTCTATTAAAATAATCTGGCAGGCTTCATCATATTTCATGAGAAGATATGAAGTTTTAAACAATGTGTAATAAATCTTTTGATGGGTTGTTCCTGTAACACATAACAAAAATAAAATCTCTACAATAAAGACTTGTCCATTCAAAAATGCTGACAGGTTACATCATATTTTGTGAGAATATATCAACTTATAAACAATGTTTAATAAAGCTCTTAAATGGTTGTTCCTGAAACATAAAATTAAAATAAAATCTCTACAGAGCTTCAAGGGTTGTTCCTGAAACATAAAATGAAAATAAAATCTCTACAATCAATGAAGTGTTAAGATTAGTCCATTCAACAATTATTACAGCTAGGCTGTATCATAGCACATGGGAACCTATCAACTATATCAACTATAAACAAGGGGCCGTGAAAATGTTTTCAGAGCAAGTACCAACATAAATCTATTGATAAAAAACTTGAACTCATCAACCCAAGTTCCTTGGACATTCTCAGAAAAGAAGAAAATGGAAAATTTACCTTGACGAGGATAAAAGAGGGGAAAAGAGCAAGAGGAAATCAAAGAATGACCCGAAACCTTGAGATTTTCAGTCGCATTTCACAACACCTCCACAAAATGAAATGAATGAATATCTAGCATGCGCTAGACTAGGTGGGCATAGAAGGTCCAGGTATAGGCTTACCTGCTTCGCCACAGCCAGGGCAGACTCTGGTATGTCGATCCCAAGCCGCTTCATCCAGCGGCATTCCTGCACCAGCTGCAGCACTCTGTATCAGGAGGAAAACGACACAAACAGACTTAACCCTAAATTTCTAATGATTGCTAAATTTAATTCACATTTGACTCAAAGTCGTGACCCATCTCTGTATTTCATTCGGTTGATTACGAATAAAGGCAATGGCTGCCACGAAATGGCGCATTACAAACATAAACATGGGATGGTTTTCCCTTTTCCGGAAAAAGCTTGTGATGTTATGACTGAGATTTCATCCACCATATTGTATCGTAACCCTTTGGATACTGCAGTTTCATGGCAAATTTTGACACCATAGCTGGATCAGGATTCACATCAAAGCCAAAAAATCTAACCTTGTGCTACGGTTTAAGCTGCACATATATTTTTTTTTACAGGACCATGCATGACCATTAGGTTCCTGTGGGCTAAGGCTTGATGGGATAGTCTACTCTGATGGTAAGTCGGTTTCATAAGTGAAAGTTGGACGAGAATAGGTCAAAGGATAAGACAGTTGTGACCATTTAAAGGGAGTATACTATAATGGGAAGACAAAAATTCCACAAAAGGTGGTCGTGAACAATCTTCTTGCCAATGGTCTTAAATTCATGTATTGTCCAATTTAGAAACTTGCTGAAAGTTATTTGCTCAAAAATTATCCACATTTGGAGTTATTAGTGATTTAATCACAAATCCTTGAAATGTTCGGCCCGAACAATTTGAGGATTTGTGATTTAACTACTAATCACTCCCAATGTGGATCATATGAGGGAAAACAACTTTCAGCAAGTTTCTAAAATGGACAATACATGGATTTAAGACCATTGACAAGAAGATTGCTCGCGATCACCTTTTGAAGGCATTTTTGTCTTCCCTGTACAGTATACTACCTTTAACTTCAGGGTGGACTTTAAGTTGTGCTGACTGACCTGTCATCGGCGTTGACCACCACCTCGCCGGTGTTGGGGTGGACGACCAGCAGAGTGGCCCGCAGGCCCAGGTTGGCCTGCTCGATGCAGGACTTCCACTGCTGAAGCCACAGGCTCTCAAAGGTCACCAGGGCCGTGGCCACCCGATTGTAGAACTTGACCACCCGGGTGAACTCCCGCAGGTGCACCACGGCCCGGTTCTCGCGGAACACCTTCATGGGGTCCTCGATGCGCTCCAGTAGCTGGCGCGACCAGTGGATGGCGCCAGACACGGGCGGGGCGTTGCGCACCGTAGGAGGCTCCTCCTAAGAATGGGGGAAGACAAACAGGAGCGCAATCAGAACAAAGGCATTTTCAGAGCAAACCTGATCATTGTTTAACTTTGAAACTTTTTTCAAACGAGCTTTTTATCATACAACAGAATGTATATTACATTAAAAATCAAAATAATGTTAGAAAAATTCAATTTAGAGCAATATTTGTGCCATATTGAAGTGCAAAAATGTGATATCAATCTTTTTAGCGTATTGCCAATTTGACGATTTAGTGATCATATATGATTATTAAATAAAAACCTTAATTTTGCTTTGAAAATAACTTCAAATGTAATACATATGAAAAAATGCACAAAATGGATTCGTCTGTTCAGAAATTTATGCTCGCTTCTATGTGATGTATTCTTTATCATTTTTAATGGTTGCTATCAAAAGTTATACCCCCAAAACATATATTTTTAGTCAAAACAAAAATTAAATCAATCAAATTTATGACCCCAACCTTGTGTTTCTCGTACAAGTCCTTGGTATCCTCCAGATCCATCTCGTACCACTTGAAGATGTCAATGTACTTCTCCGACACGGTGCGCTTCATCCCAGATCGGTGCATCACCGGTATGAACCTGGCACACAACGAAGACAGATGTTGCACTTTTATACCAGTTGACCATTTGGAGATATTTGTTTGAATTTACTGGAATATTCCTGGAGTAGAAATGAAGGATCTGGGCCATTTTTCATCAAACATTTTCAACTACCATGGCAACAGCTTTGATAATAACAGCTCACTGGGTGATACTACATCAGTTATAAACATTGTATATTGAAAATAAGTTAACAATAATTGAGACTTGGTATGCAGCATGGCAGTGGTAAACATAAAGCAATAAACTTTTTATCCTGTATAGAGGTCAAACATGGACATAAGTCTTAAGGAAGAGGTTAGAGAGTATGTAAGATTCATTTTATTTACAAGAGATGCTGGAAAATCCCTGGATTTATAGAGTTTACCAATGAAGAAGCCTTCCCGAGAACAAGAGGACAAGAAGCTGATATATCCGCTTAGAATTAGAAAGTGAGGATTGGGGGTGGGGGGGGGGGGGGGTGGGCATGTACTTTTATAAATGTGGCTTGGAAAAGTTGGCATTGACGAGAAAGAAAGAGGGGAAAAGAAGCAAAGAAAGTAGAAGGATTACTCAGACAAACAGCCTCACTGACTGTTTTAACAGAGCAAGGAATTGCTTACCACGATGTGGACCTCATACAAAAAGCTTTAACAAAGATATGTGGCACTCTATGATTGCCTATTGCCTATGTCATAGGATATGGCAAAGAAATCAAAGATAATAAATTAAATAGTCAAACAAAATACCTGGTAAGGATGTCGAGGCCCTCGTGCGTCTTCATCTTGCGCACAAAGACAGCCTGCAGATATGCGCTGAGGTACATCTCTAGCTGCTGCACGGTGGTCAGAAACTCTCCGTAGGCGTGGCCAAAGCTCTCCCGGTCACGCCCCTCCACGTCCAGCATCACAGCTGTGGTCACATGATCCTCCAGGAGCTTGCGGAGTGAGGCTGAATGGTCAGAGACGATGGACGCCACACTGGGCCCTTCGTCGTCCATGTCGTCTGCCTTGTACAGCTTGCCTGAGAAGTCGGGAAGGGGTGGGGGGTGAAGCAGACATGTTTGTGAATATTAATTGCTGATACTCACTCTAGGATCTGTTATTTTGGGGACTTTGTGAATCACTGAAGGATAGCAAATGTTTAAATAATCTATTCTTTACTTTAATAACAACAAACATAATTTACCATGTAATTAAGCAAAGGAATGTACACTGCATGAACAGATTCTGTTTACATTTTCGTCCATGGCCATGACTGTATGAGATGTTTTTGTTTGTAAGAGTTTAATTTTCACTGCTTTTGCCATTCACTGTCGGGTCACGATTTTAACGTAACGCAAAAATATTGCCAAATACTATTGAGTGCATTTGGTGCGCAAAAATATTCAGATCAACATGGTACCACACAGCCATAGAAGGTCTTCACACGTGTGCATAGTATTGCAGTAGGTAGCAGGTGTGAAGTGTTATTGGGTAATAGAAGCTACGATATCAGTCACGAAAAAATTCTGCGATGATGTCATCCGCGGAAGTGTCTGTATGTGGATCTATTGGCTTCTACAGAAATCAAGGAACACCAACTCACGGAGTAGAGCAGCATTCTGTGCAGTGAGCCCTGTGCCATTGCCTGCGAGGTCTTGTAGCTCCTCTGGGTTGGAGAGGGCCTCGCTCACAGACTGGTCTTCTTGAGGGGTCTCTGCCCGGTTACTACCCCCCTCTTCCTCCTCCACGATGCCTTCCAGCACACCCGTATGGGTTAGGGTGGCCGTCTTGGTGGGGCTCACCGACTTGGATGTTTCTGCAGGTGGGTGGGGGAAGAAAGGAGTCACAAATAATAATTCACCTCTTCATATGTCATTAGCAAATATCCAGTTTCTTACAACTGAGGAACAACGTTCAAGAGAGACCTACCTGCGAACAATTATTGTAACCCCCATTGTTAGTTATTTCCATGGCGATGCAATGATGAGAGCTCATTGGCTGTTGCCATGGTAGTTATGAATAATAATTATTGAGAACTTGTATGCTACAAAGTGCTTAAAATATTAAGTTCCATGAATGACTGTGAGACGATTATTTATCTCTTCATATTCATTTAGAAATGTCCAGTTGATTACAAATGTAAAAAAAGAAGTTCCATGAATGAATGTTTGACCTTCAGGGGCATGCTATACAAAGGTTTTAAATCATTGTAACTTGCACTAAATGGTAACTATCATGAAAAAATTGAATGAGCTCCAAGCATTGCAGCTGTTGTGAAAGTACTTATCACTGATTGAAAGCTACAATAATTCAACATTGATATTGATATGCAACCAGTCTCCGACTTAATCTGAGCTTTCTTCATTGCCATGGAAACGCCAAGCACAATCCCATTCCCTCCCTCACCATTGACATCACTAGTCACACTGGCCTGCTCCTGCCCAGCAAGCTCCGCAAGTTCATCCGAAGCGTCGTCCTCGACGATGAGGTCCTCCCTGCGTGGGCGTGGTAGGCCCTCGGCGGATTGAACCAGCTTGCCGTATTGGACCAGAGTGTAGACCGCCTCCAAGACCTGGCGTAGCCGGCCACAGAAGGCCTCCAGGTGGCCTAGCATCGACTCCTCATCGCTGAATGGAATCCCATGGC